>JBAPGN010000595.1:0-25938 GCA_037355405.1 Vitis amurensis | reverse complement strand
GAAAAGTAGGGAAAGCTTGAAACCGATTTCAGATGCACAAAGCTTAACCAAACCCGTAGAAGGAACAAGCAGTGCTCCGATCCAACCATACGATTCTACTCCCCATCTCCCGTCCATGGTGGATCTGTTTCTTCAAGGATGTTCAGAGGTCCTGAAAAATGGCGGTCCCTGTGTTGAGAGCCTCATAAGCCCAGAAGATCCTGTCGAACCCCGAGGCCCAACTCACGCTATATGGACTGATGTCCATGTTCAGAAGCCAAGCCCATTTTTCCCTACTTCAACATCATTTCCTTTTATTGTATTTGCTGGTTTACTTTTGTTTTAGGGCAGTTATTAGCACGACTGCAATTCATGGGTAGTGGGTGAATGAGTCTCCTACAGACTCGGACACCATTAGCTTCATTTCAGTTGTTTCTTTGATGTATAACTGGAGAAAGAAGATAATGGGGAAGGGGATGAGAAGTTAATGAATTTGTGGTTCATTCTCACCCAAAGAGAATACTTTTTGCTGTTTGTTGCTTGTACTGCATTGGCGACTATCATTGTATCAGAGCAGGGTTCATGGACGACAAACAAGCGAACGATCGAGCTTCTAGAGAGAAGCTTGGAAGCGAGTTCAAGAAGGAATGCAAGCGAAGGAGGTGGGAATCACCGACAAAATCCAACGACTAGAAGAAACTATTGCAAAACTATCTGAAGCATCCCTCTCAAGCAGAGGATCACCTAGCCATACATAATTAATCACAAGGAAGGATCCCACCGAACCAAACAAGTGATACCGGCGAAAACATCCGCCATTTTCTTCCAAGATTGCAAAGTTGCGAATTTCAAGATTTTCTGGAGGATGACCCCGACGGAATGCTCAATCGTCGTGGACCAGTTCTTCGAGTTTCAAGAATAGCCGCTGATCAAAAGGAGAATGCGTCTAAGCTTCGTTTCCACCCGGAAGCGAGGGCCGAATCAATGGTGGCAGTGGTTTTCGAAAAGCATTCGCTTTGTAAGCGACAGGGGAGTATCTCGTGGGAAGCCTTCGAAGATGAAGTAAGGGCTCGTTTGGGACCCCCTGATTCTGAAGACTCGACGAAGCGCTATCCGAGTTGAGGACAAACGGGAACATTGCGAGACTATCAACGGGAATTTGAACGGCTTGGGAATCGAGTTCGTGGATGGACCCAAAAGGCTCTTGTGGGTACGTTCATGGGAGGCTTGAAACCAGAGGTAGCTGATGGAATAAGAATGTTCAAGCCTCAATCTGTGAAAGAGGCAATTAGCTTGGCGAAAATGAGGGGCGATCAGCTTGCGAGACAGAGGCAATTCGCACGGCCAAGTGCCTTACGAGCTTCTGTTCCTGTAAGTAACACCAATCCTCCCAAGGGTTCCACACAAGTGGCAATCAAAAAGCTGTCATGGGATGAGATGCAGAAACGTAGAGCTCAAGGATTATGTTTCAACTGCAATGAAAGGTTCACCCCAGGACACAAGTGTCAAGCACCACAGTTGATGCTCCTAGAGGGCTATATACAGGAAGATGAAAACCAGAGGAAATGGGAGGGGTAAACACGACAAGGGAAATATCCGAGATTGAGGAAGATGACAACGGAAAGGAGCCCGAGATCACTCTACATGCACTAACTGGATGGAGTGTACCGAGAACAATGCGAATTAAGGCAATTATTGGAGCGCATGAGGTGGTTGCCTTAATCGATAGTGGATCCACTCATAATTTCATCAGTGATCGAGTAGCTGAAACGCTTCGTTTGCCCGTGAAGCCCACAACACCGTTTACTGTCCGAGTTGCCAATGGGGAAAGATTATCTTGTAAAGGGAAATATGAGAAGCTCACGGTTAAGTTACAAGGTAATGAGTTCCACCTCGACTTCTTTTCTGTGCCCTTAAATGGTTTGGATATGGTGCTAGGCATTCAGTGGTTAGAGACGTTGGGTTCAGTAGTTTGTGATTGGAAAAAAGCGAACCATGGACTTCATCTGGGAGCAACAGCCTAAGAAACTCCAGGGAATTGAAATTCCACCGATCCAAGACACCACATTGCAGGGCTTCACTAAGGAATTTCGACAACGACAAGCTGTGTTTGCTTTATATTTTCAACTCGAAGAACAGCAGAACAATGAGGAACTCTCGTCAGATATGCAGGCATTGCTGGAGGAATATTCTGATGTCTTTGCTGCGTCTACCAGCTTACCACCAGCACGCGAAATTGATCACAAAATACCACTCACAGACGGAACCGAAGCTATTAATGTGAGGCCATATAGGTACGCATATTTCCAAAAAACTGAGATTGAAAATCAGGTTCAAGACATGCTCAATGCAGGGTTGATTCGACCAAGCACTAGCCCATTTTCTTCTCCAGTACTGCTAGTGAAGAAAAAAGATGGCACATGGCGATTTTGCACAGACTACCGAGCATTAAACGCTGCCACCGTAAAGGATCGTTTCCCAATTCCAACAGTAGATGATATGCTTGATGAGTTACACGGAGCTGCATTTTTTACTAAGCTGGATCTCAAGGCAGGATACCACCAAATACGAGTTAGCACCCCTGATATTCCTAAAACTGCTTTTCGCACTCACAATGGCCACTATGAGTACTTGGTTATGCCATTTGGGCTATGCAACGCACCATCTACATTCCAAGCAATAATGAACTCGATTTTTTGACCATATTTGCGGAAGTTCATCTTGGTGTTTTTTGATGACATTTTAATTTACAGTCCAACATGGGAGCAGCACTTGGAGCATGTCCAACTTACATTAGCCATCCTTCGGCAACACCAATTCTACGTCAAGATGAGCAAATGTGCATTCGGCAAACAAGAGCTAGAGTATTTGGGCCACATAATTACACATCAGGGAGTCAAAGTTGATGAAAAGAAAATTGAAGCAATGGTTGCTTGGCCAAGACCCTCCAACATTACCGAGCTCCGTGGATTCTTAGGCCTCACTGGCTACTACCGCAAGTTTGTTCAAGGGTATGGATTAATAGCTCGACCATTAACTAACCTCCTCAAAAAAGGGAAGTTTCAATGGAATGACGAAGCAGAAGCGGCTTTCTTAGCTTTGAAACAAGCCATGACATCCACCCCCACACTAGCCATGCCAAACTTTACCGAACCTTTCACCATTGAAACGGATGCATCGGGAAACGGAATTGGTGCTGTTCTAACTCAACAAAATAGACCAATTGCCTATATGAGTCGAGCCTTGGGAATCACTAAGCAAACTTGGTCAATCTATGCAAAGGAAATGCTAGCCATCGTGGAAGCAATACGATTGTGGAGACCATATTTACTTGGCCGCAAATTCTACATCAAAACCGATCAACGAAGCCTCAAATTTTTCTTAGATCAGCGTGTTGCAACTCCGGAGCAGCAAAAATGGGTGGCCAAATTACTGGGGTACGATTATGAAATCATCTTTCGACCGGGTCATGAAAACTCTGCTGTATATGCTTTATCTAGGCGGCAAGAAAGCCCATTATTGGCTGCTCTTCATTTTTCGGAAGTGGATATTTGGAAGCAGATCCGCGAGGCCTCTAACTCAGATTCCTATGTGCAGCTTTTGGGAAAAAAGACGGGTGATCCTCCTCATGGCAACTTGACTTGGCGTGATGGTTTGCTGTTTTACAAAGGGAAGGTTGTGGTGCCTGCTGATCACTCCTTAAGGGCTAAATTGTTGTATGAAGTTCACGATTCTAAAGTGGGAGGGCACTCGGGGATCCTTCGAACTTATAGAAGATTGCAGCAACAATTTTATTGGCCAAAGATGCATAAAGCTGTTCAAGAGTATGTTCAGAAATGTGAGGTGTGTCAACGCATTAAACCAGAGACCAAGGCACCGGCGGGATTATTACAGCCCTTTACCCATTCCTGCACAGGTTTGGGAGGACATCACTCTCGACTTCATTGAAGGGCTGCCCACTTCTCATGGCAAAGACACAATTCTGGTGGTCGTCGATAGGCTCAGTAAGTTTGCCCACTTTATTCCCTTAACTCACCCATTTACGGCCAAAGTTGTTGCAGAAAACTTTATTGAGGGAGTTGTCAAACTCCATGGAATGCCACACTCCATCATCAGTGATCGCGACCCAATCTTCATCAGCAAATTCTGGCAAGAATTCTTCAAACTCTCCGGCTCCAAACTCATGCTCAGTTCAGCTTACCATCCATAAACAGACGGCCAAACCGAAGTTATTAACTGCTGTGTTGAACAATATTTGCGCTGCTTCGTTCACCAATGGCCGCGAAAATGGAGTACTTATCTTGCTTGGGCAGAGTATTGGTACAATACCACCTACCACGCCTCAACAAAAATGACACCTTACCAAGCTCTTTATGGCCGCCTTCTACCACTTATCCCAGCCTATCCGGAGGGCCTTTCCCCAGTTCATGAAGTGGATCAAACGCTCCTGCATCGTGACGAGCTGCTCCACCAACTCAAGACAAATTTAGAGATTTCCATGAACCGAATGAAGCAACAAGCCGACTCCAAGCGAAGAGATATCCAGTTCGCAGTTGGTGATCAAGTCCTATTAGAGCTCCATCCATATCGTCAGCAAACAGTCTTCAAACGAGCTCATCAAAAATTATCCAGCCGCTACTATGGACCCTATCCTATTTTGGAGAAAATCGGAGCAGTAGCATACCGCCTGCAATTGCCACCTACAGCTCGAATTCACCCCGTGTTCCATGTCTCTTTGCTTAAACCATACAATGGCACTCCAGCTGTCACTCCACTTGACTTACCCCCGCTTGCAGATAATGGCATCATAAACCTTGAACCTCAACAGATACTTGATACACGATGGATTAAGCGGGGCGACACCTTCATGGAAGAAAGCTTGGTGCATTGGAAGCATCTACCCCACGAAGAAGCCACCTGGGAGTCCACGGATACTCTTTGCCACCAGTTTCCTCATCTGATGCTTGAGGACAAGCATCCTCTTCATGGGGTGGGCAATGATAAGCCCAGAAGATCCTGTCGGACCCCGAGGCCCAACTCACGCTATATGGACTGATGTCCATGTTCAGAAGCCAAGCCCATTTTTCCCTACTTCAACATCATTTCCTTTTATTGTATTTGCTGGTTTACTTTTGTTTTAGGGCAGTTATTAGCACAACTGCAATTCATGGGTAGTGGGTGAATGAGTCTCCTACAGACTCGGACACCATTAGCTTCATTTCAGTTGTTTCTTTGATGTATAACTGGAGAAAGAAGAGAATGGGGAAGGGGATGAGAAGTTAATGAATTTGTGGTTCATTCTCACCCAAAGAGAATACTTTCTTTGTGTTTGTTGTGCTTGTACTGATTGGGACCTATCAGAGCCCTCCAACGTTCCGGACTGGATTAGGAAAATCAGTTACAGTAAAACAATTTTCAATAGCAAAAGCGTTATCTACTCTTGGTGGTATTGATTTCGGTGCTGGAAGCCAAGATCATGATAGAGATAGTGGATGTGGTTTCTTGAATCCTCTTTTCTAGACTGGTTCAGAGAAAATGGTCGGTATTTCTACTACTAGTCCGGTCAGAGCCAAGACATTGTTGGGGTTAGAAGAAAATACGGTCACCATTCTTGTCAAGAACACATCACAAGGCAGAGTGTAATGGATGGCTTAGATGGTGAACGAGATTCTTCGTTTGGAGATATAAGAAGATTTGAGCAGTATAAAAGAGAGGACTCCAAACCAGTTCCAAGTTCTCTTGGTACTAGTACTTCTCGGAGAACAGAATCAACAAATGAGGTTGTTCCCAACCTCAAGCAGTCGGATATATATAATCCTGCACCAAATTCGCCACCAGTCAGGTTTCATACTGCAGATGCAGGTCATTGAGGGGTCAAGGGAGGATTTTCAGGTGAACGGCGTGTTTTCCGTCAATAAGATTGGAGTTTCTCCTCCGGAAAGGATGTCAACAGCCAGCGTCATCAACAGTTTGTTTTCTGGCGAAGATTTGAGCGCGATCATGGTGCTGCCAGTGAGGAAAGACGCCAAGGTTAAGGTTAAGGTTAAGGTTAAGGTTCGACCTTACAAAGCTGCCGGAATATTCTTTGTCTTTTCTTTTCGGTGAAGTTTGCATTACGATGTGAATGTTCCAGCGCGTGATGGTGTAGGATAAGGTTCCAGCCTGATCAATCCAATTAAATTAACGGCAGATGATGCAGTCATTAAGATCTAGACATTTGCCAAACGGGGTACAGGGCAACATCTTTAAAAGAGTCTCCAAGGTGAACAAAAGGTAAGCACTTTCCATATGTCCAAAGGCATTAAAAAAGGAAACAAAATATTCCATACAAAGGTAGGTGCTACCATATAAACGGGGGCAGAGAGATCCACAGCGGGGGGGATTTTTGGGTTTTAGAAGGGGAAAGGCGAGAAGATTTTTTCTTTGGGAGCAGAGAGATCCACACGGAGAGGGGAGCCACCTTAACGCATCAAAGGCAGATTTTTTTTTTATAAAACAGGTGAGTTTTTGAAATAGTTTTGATTATTTTTGTTCGTAATTCATAAGTCCATGCTAATTTTGTTTTAATCCATGTGATAGTAAAATGTGTTTGTGAGTTTAATTTAATTAGTTTTGTCTTAATTCACTCCTTAGTTTAGTTTTGTTATTGATTCTGATTTCTTAGTTTAATTAATTAATCTTTTTTAGGTACAATTTAGGTTTCGATTTGGTTTATTAATTTATTCTATTCATAATTTTAATTCAATTGTCTGATTAAACCTTTAGAAAGATTGCATATTGTTTTTCCGATTTCGATTATTTTGATTTGATCCCTATTTAATTTGATTGATTGCTTCAGATTGAAAGCGTTTGAATTTTATTCATTCAGTTATTCATGTATTTGCTATTCTTTTAATTACTTGTTATTCATTCATTTATTTGTTGATAAAATTGATTTCATGTTAGAAAGTTCATTTTTTTTAGTTTACTCTGATTTAGTTTGATTCATCTATTTAGTTCAAATACATTTATAGTTTTAATTCATTGATAAAATTGATTCTATGTTTGAAAGTTTGCGTTTTTAGGTTGCTTTAATTTAATTTGATTCATTATATTTAGTTTAGATATTTGTTATAGTTTAGTTCATTAATGAAATTGATCCCATGTTTGAAAGTTTCAGTTTTTAGTTTGCTTTGATTTAATAATTTATATTCATTATTTTTAGGTGTTTTTTATAGTTTAATTCATTTGTTAAAATTGATCCATGTTGAAAGTTCATATTTTTAGTATTCTTCGATTTAATTCGTTCATTTTAATTAGTTTATGTGTTTTTATAGTTTTATTAGCTTATTGATAAATTGATTCTTTATTTAAAAGTTCATGTTTTTAGTGTACTTTGATTTAATTTAATTCATCTATTTAGTTTAGACACTTTCACAATTTTTGGTTCATCAATAAAATTAATTCCATGCTTGAAAGTACATATTTTTAGTTTGCTTTTGGTTCATTAGTAAAATTAATTCTATGTTTTGAAAGTTCATGTTTTTAGTTTAATTTAGTCAAACTCGTTATTAATTAGTTTAGGTACTGTCTATAATTTTTAGTTCCTTACCCGAATTGATCCCTTTTTAGTTTTTATTTCAAAATCATTAATGTTAGTTCCTGATCACCCTTATCTTTAGCTTATATGCTTTTAAAATCCTAGCGGTTAGTTCATGAATTGATACTTTGTTAGTTTGTCTAATTTAGAATGTCTTGCCTGTTAGTGATCCTTCATTTAATTTGATTTTCTTTCTGAGGCCATTGGAAAATCATGAAGATTGGGCCTCTACCATTCACCATTATCATTTTTGTTAATTACTAAAAAATTTTACTTTGAGGTTCATTTTTGTTTTGTTTGGTATTTTATTTCTTATATTTTATTTTTTCCCAAATTAATCCCTTTTATTTTAAAATAAAATACTTTTCTCAAAAAATCATTTTAAAAATCTATTTCAAAAACTCATTAGAGTCCTCAGGATCAAAATCTCCTTTTTTTATTTAAAAAATAATGTTGCAACCATGTTTTTGATCGGTTCACATCTTTCAAATAAAACTACAGTTTTTGAATAAAACACGAATCAAAACTTGTGGTCCCAAATAAATGGGATAATTCTAAGCTAAATTTGTGTATATCGATTGGGGAATTGGTGAAACCCCTACATAAGAAAATTTTTTCAAAATTCATTTTTGTTGCCACATTTGACACTTGTTGAAATCACGTCTATCTATTTTTTAAGGAATTTATTACAAGATGTATGTGATAATTGATGATTCTGTATACTGTGATCACTTTTGCTATGCTAATTAGATAATGAGCATGCTAGGATTTCTATATTTTATTATTTATTATCTAACCCCTTACAACTTGAGGAAGCACGTTACAAATTATCTATGCTATCCAGGTATCTCCTCTATCACCTACTTTCTGAATTCTGTGAATATGCTTGTCATTGTTGAAATAATGCCTATGTCTAATAATGCTTGAGTGTTTGAATACATGTTTCATTGTTTGATTATTTCTAATAAAATACATGTTGGATCATATATTGTCTAAATTAACCATTGATGTGTTATGATAGCGCTTGAGAAGCGGTTCGGGTACGCATCCTAACTCTCCTTTATTGTAATTTGATCCTATTTGGCATGTTATTTTTTGAAATCACCTTAGTCCATCTAGGTGATCCCCAATTAATCAATTAATTTGCCACATCTCCCTCAACTTAATTAGTTAGAGACCTTTTTAGGGCTTAGAGGAGTGCTACCTCTTAGAGTACCTTCCCAATAGGTAACCTGATCCCCGGACTTAGACTCAGGTTTTTCCAAAGACACGCTTTTCCAAAAAATTATGGAGTCATTTTTTTTAGGGTTTATTTTCTTGTTTTATTTTCCCTTTTCAAAAATAAAATAAAATAAGTTGGTGACTCCAACTTTTTTCAAAAATCAATTTTTCACAAATAAAAAAGCGAGGTCTCGCCAATCGATGGGGGGCGCGCGTGAAAAATGCTGGGTCCACATCGACCACGAGTTGAGCTACTCTTAGTACCCCTATTACCCCTATTACCCCTATTACTCTTCACATGGAATTGTCCTTGGATGTGATCATATAAAACAATCTCATGAGATCCTGGCCTTAACCACATTTGCCTTCATCTTAGCATTAACATATGGAGGTATTCCTCACTTGAAGCAAGTCGATTAGCACCTCTGTTCCCTTCTCACAACAAAGTAACTATTTAACCGAAAAAAATGTCAATTGAACCAAAGCAGTTACGGGTAAGCTACGAGCCCTTTAAGCACACTATTGAACACCTCCGACATGTTTGTAGTCATGATGTCGTTACCTTCGACCCTCCGTCATGAGAGAGTGCCCATTTCTCAAAAGGGATTGCTTCCAACCATTGTTGTCGCTGCTGCATTAATCCTCCCAATTTGTGTCATATGTTTATTGAATTTTTCAATCTTGGTTGCTAAGGCTGCTCTGTACATCAGATTTTTCAATATTTTTATCCTTGAATCGAGTCATAAAATTGCTAGCAAGATGACGCATACAAACCTATGATATGCGTATGCTCAGACTAACCAAGATGAACATCGCTCATTGCAGCCATAATGTCTGGGATGTCGATCTGATATAACACAAAGTTTCCTCTATAGTGACTCTTGTTCTAATACATGCCAAAAATCATCCCCAACTATCAATATTCTCACCCTCTGTTAGGGCAAACAGCCAATGGGAATAACTGATTATTTCCATCACAACCCATAGCAATCATTAAAGTTCTTTATACTTCCCATACAAATGTGTACCATCAATACTGAGTACAGGGCGACAATGATTGAATCCTTCAATATATGGGCTGAAATGTCCAAAAACTCATTGAAATATTTTGTATTCTCCATAATACCAGGAAAATGTTTTTGAAATTATAAACACATCCTGGATTTGCCTGCTCTAAGGCAATGAAAAATGTGGGCAGCTCTGCATATGACATTAAATACAAAATAAAAATAAATTAGTTGTAAGAGCTTTAAGCTATCGCTTTAGATGTCTTCTTGTTATATATTTGGTATCCCGAATTTCTCCACAATACTTGCTTGAATAGCAGCCACTGGACAATGGAATTGTGCCTTAATCCTTCCTTGATATGAGCAGCAATCAAGTTGGGAATCTAATTGTTGATGATCCCGATTCAAGCAAGGATTTACACATTTGTGGAGACCATTGTATTTTATTGATGCAAATGAAGTTGTAGCTTTTACAACCATAGCACGAAGTTCCCATGGACATTGCGATTGCTCAGCCTTCTTACATCTTAGGACCAACAACTTTGTAGTTGACGAAACAACAACGTACTCTTGGTGTTGACTTAAAGAGTACAAACTTCGCAGCATGTTGTAATCTGCTTTTGAATTAAAAACTGGCCAACCATGAACTCTCCACCTGAGTTTCCAATATTAGTGTTCCCCCATGGGGTCCAGTCACTTGAAACGGCGTTACCAATGTTTTCTACATTTTCAAACTGCAATGATGGTCGTAGTGATACTGAACAGTGAGAATACTCTATTGGATCATCAGGATTGGGTTATTTGACATATCACAACATTCCCCATCCACGGAGACATATCTCCCTTGTTACTTTCATTGCTTCGGTGAAGAGTTAAGAAAAATGAAACAACATTAACATTATTGTTTTCCACATCAATAAATTCGAAACACCCCATTGCCATCATGTGAACATGCTTCTGCTCTCTCACTTTGATCATCACCTTCTTGGGATTCACATTCTTCTTCATTTTCATTCTGCTCTACACTCATAAGTCATTGCAACTGGCGGGCACTTACTAGGTCCACAACCATACTCAGATTCCTCAACATTATTCATTTTGTCCGAGTAATAATTGTGTGCAAGTTACCCAAAAAATTGCCCCTCTCGCCGTGCGTTGTACTGGCACTTGTTCAATATACAATTCAATTTCGTCCATTCCAAATGTGTTAACCAATTTCAACATTTGAGATAAACTATTATCATCCCATATTGGGGACAAAGGTTGAAACCTATTTTCCCTTTTTAAGGATATCTACAGTGGATGACTAATTGAAATTGTTTTTTGTCAATGCCAGTTCTCGAGTATATCATAGATAAACAAGTGTTCATAGGTTGAAACTAACAGGCACATCCAAAGGCACAATTACAGCTAGATCCCCAATATACTTTACATCTGTTTCTGTCCTCAACATTTTTCCTTTACAAAAGCAAATCAACAGGGAACAATAGATTCAAAACATGATTTACCTACAAAAAATACAATATTCAAATGGTTTAATAATCAATGAAATAATAGCAAGAGAAATTGCATATAATATTTTAACATGTGAATACACAATATATAATAAAAACACATTTTATACATTAGGAGGAAAAATATAAATCACTTCATAATAATATTTTTTTTATTTAAATTAGTGTATCTAGATACAATATAATCATAGATAATGTTTTATAGAATTTTAAGTAAAACTTAGGTAGTGGTTATAAATCAAAAATATTGACAGTTAAAAAAATTACATAACCACTTACCAGTCAAAATAATTACAACTAATCTTAAAATATAAATAAAAAATAATCACTCAATTTCTTTTTTATTTAAAAGTGTATATATATTAAAAATTGCATGTTGTGATGAACTATTAAATAATATATAATTTACAATAATTATGTTATTATTTCGTGAATTCATTGATATTTCTATCTATTACAGCTAAAAGTCGAAAAAAAAAATCAAAATCAAAATAAAAGTCAACTAACAAAAAAAAAATACTAAAATACACTTAACCCACCCCCCAAATTTTTATTTTAAAAAAATAAAATTTTTTTTTGATATATGTGGTTTATTCTGTTTTTGGAAAAGCTAGAGTCCCTTCTTTTGACTAGTTTCACTCTTGGATCCATGAGCTATCTATTATGAGAAATATGGCTGTGAAGATAATCAATTACCTAGGATAAAATCAACAATTCATATGAATTACCAAAACTTGCAGATCTAAAACAGGTGGGACAACATGGATAGGGAAGCATTGACCTTTCAAAAAGATAGTAGAAACCAAGGCACGACATCATTTTCATGCCTTACTATCAGTAGTGGATTTACGAATATCAATATCAGTGGAAATTTTGGACAAAATAAAATCGATGGAGAGAGAGTTTTGAGGAAAAAAAAGAAAAAAAAACAAGAAAAATACCGCATTCAAGTTATTACTTTTAAATTTTATATATATATATATTATTTCTAATATTCGATAATAAAGTAATAATATATAGAACTTGAAAACACATTTTACATTGATATATCTAAAAGATACAAAAGAAATGATGATATATGTATGATTTTTAAAATATTTGTAATTTTTTTTCTTATTAAGTGTTAATAATAAAAAAAAAATATATGAACCCAAATAGACTCATTAAAAAATTTATGATAATCATTTTTATATTTTTAATACTTAAATCAAATTTGGAAATAAGAGAATTAAAATTAAATTATTTATTAGATGTTTATTTTAATATCTTATGTATGATAAAAATGCATTAAAAATATATTTGTCTCCAAAATTCCTTTATTTATTTTTATTAAAATGAGAAAAATAAAAATTTGTGTGTGTGTATATATATATTTATTAACAATTGTAAAACAAAAATCACATTAGTCCCACTGGTCATGAACTCTTTTGCCATGTATAAGAACAAGGGGGTTTGAGTCCCAATATGGTTTTCCCAAAATTTAAATTATTTATGTTGTCTACCATATGAAGTAACAGCCATCTGGAGTGGCAACAAAAAGGTCAAGATCAGATTCTGATGGCTAGGATAAAGGCCTTGAACCCACCTTAATAATAGCAACCATTACTTTGTTTTCGTGTACACACTTTCCTCTCTAAATACAAGGCAAAAAAAAAATTGTTTAAATGAAGGGCTCTCATTTTTTCTTCTTCAAACTTGGCAACTTCCAAACATATCAAGAAGAGAACTATTAGGCAAATCCTAAGTGGAAGGAAATTAAAAAAAAAAAATAAAAAAAAAAATTTTTTTTTTGGGTTTGGTTTTTGGGTGTGGGTATAATATATATTCTTAACAAATTTAAAAAACAAATTTGTTAAAAAAAAAAAACCAAAAAAAAGTCACATGTAAGTCCCCCCCCCCCTTTGGTCAATGAAAAAACTCCTTTTTTGCCAATTAAATAAGAAACAAGGGGGTATGATATCCCAAATATGGGGGTTTATTCCCCAAAAATGTAACAAATTATTTTAAATGTTGTTCTTACCATATGAAGTAACAGCCAATCCTAGAGTGGGCAAACAAAAAATAGGATTTTAAGATCCCCGAAATTCCTGATGGCTAGGAAAAATAAAGGCCCTTGAACCCCACCTTAATAATAGCAACTCATTACTGATTGTTTTCGTGTACAACCTTTCCCCCTCTTCTAAAATACAAGGCAAAAAAAAAAAAAAATTTGTGTAAATGAAAGGGCTCTCATTTTTTTCTTCCTTCAACACTGGCAACCTTCCATACATAATCAAGAAGAGAACTTATTAGGCAAATCCTAAAGTGGGACGGACATTAACAAAGTTGAACTATTTACAAACTTATATTAAAGAGGCCTTCTTACTCCAAGTGTACTACAGCCTTTCATTGTACATGTATATTGTGAAAAGATCAAAGCTTAAAGCTCTATAACCTTTTTTCTCTTTTTTTTCACATTATTACTTTTTTTTGCATGGAAAATTGAAAGCAAAAGAAGAAATGATACATGTCCCTTGACACTTTTCCATACAAACAATCCATGGTCAAAGCAATTTTTGTTATTTTTACTTGTAAATTTTTTATGCACTGCACATCCATCATTTACCATTTTGTATTTCCTCAAAAAACGTAGCTAGCTAGGCTTCTGATTTTGACACCTTTAATTGGTAGGAATAAACTTCTTTTTGAGATACCCCAAATATAGATAGTTTTTTTTTTTTTTTTTTTTTGCTCGAGATACTGATCGACTTTGAAATATACATTCAAATTTTCCCAACTTATTCTCATTATTTTTAGATTAATTTTCAAAACACTCTACAAAAAAAAATATGTGAAAATCCTTAAACTTATTCAAAAAACCACTCTATGTTTTAGAATAAATTTTCAAAAGCTATTTCCAGTCTACAACTTACCAAACATTGAAAAACTATTGTTTGTTCTAAAAACAAAAACTTTTTTAGAAAAATAGGCCCCCTAAAGGATCCACAAAGCACAAGATGAATAGGCAAAGATCAAGGGAGATCAATAAAAGGATCACACAGTGAGATCTATTAAATAGTGCTCAATCTAAACAACCTTGTTCACAAAAAAAAAAAAAAAAAAAACAAATGGGTCTAGTTTTTTCATGAGTTTTACAGTGGTATGTATTCAAATTTCCATGGAATGTTTTTTGACAGTGGAAACGTAAGATTGAACCCATAAGAAGGGAGAAAAACCAAGCTTTGAAGCTTACTATCCACAAATACAAGAGAGCAACTCAGAAGAAGAAGAAGAAGAAGAAGAAGAAAAGAAGAATATGCTTGTACTAAAGCTTTTGATTAAGGTTTAATTTGGAAGAGAAGGGCAAAGAGATTCTTAGGGTAAACCAAACACAGCAGGGAGAAGGAGAAGAAGAAGAAGAAGCAGAAGAATAACTAAAAGGGAAGTTGATCATGAGCCCTGCCCTTCATTCAATTCATCTGTTTCCCATGCAAAATATGTTGATGTAAGTCCGAATATTGGCTAAAAATCCAGGAAACACAGATAATAAATTTAAAATTAATTTTTACATTAGGGGGTTTCAGTAAAATTTTGAAATAACTGACAGATAGTTTAAAAAAATTATCCTCAAAATTGTTTTTTATAACAATTTTAAAAAACAGTACTAGACAAGTCTAATAATTTCTTATTGAGTGGAGAATGAGAGAAAAATACAAATAAAATAATTAAAAATCTCATATATACCAACTGATGAAGGATTGAATGTTCTCAGTTTTCAACTTTCATTAGTTCAATAAAATTACAATAAAAGGAATGAGAATTTCTGTGAGATGCAAAGAAGAATAGATTTAACAATAAAAAATCATTAAATTATGTTTCAATCAGAATCTCACAGGAAGTTGAATGGAAAAAAATCAAGTATCAACAAACTAGAGAGACTATATAGAACAAATCTCAAGGTTTCAGGAATAAATTTTGCGTAAATTTTGAGAATGGTTTTAAGATCTTGTTCAATATTTGAAGATAATAACCATCTAGTGGTCCTTCACTCTTGTACAATATTTGGAACGATATTTTCTAATTTCTTAACAAAAATCACCGAAGTTTTTTTTACATGGTCCTCCATTTTTGGCCATCTTTAAAAAAAGAAATTCATATCTGGTATCCCCCCATTTCCATATCCCGTTTGGTTTACGCAAAAAAAAACCATTTCCTTCTGGCTAAGCTCAAAATAAAATAAAATCAAACATGTCTTTACCAAAAGAAACAAACAAATCTACAACAACAAACCAAACAGATTTTACAAAAAAAAAACATTAAAAATTTATGATTACTGAGAAAATTCATAAATCTTACGCTGACAATCACTTTAGGACTTCCAAAATTGGAATTGAATAAGTGATGGAATGGGAACATAAACTAAGGGAGAACGAAACCCTAAAGGGAAGAACAAAGCCCTAAAGAGAAGAAAGCCAATCGGGGAAATGGAGAAACCTAATGGGAAAGTGACAGAAAAGGAATTCAAAACCGTAGTTGGGAAGCCTACGGTTTTTGACCTAATTTAAAAAAATTCAAAACCGTAGTTACCAACTACGGTTTTATGATGTGGCATTCCACGTGGCCCAGACGCACTAGATTGGGCATTATTTTCATATTCGGTTTAGTTTATGCATTTTTTTTTTTAAATGAGCCATTTTGGGTCAAAGCTCTTAATCCTCGTTACCCGTAATGTTTAATTAGAGACGGAGGGCTTCAGAGTAATTTCGGCGCTGCTGGACTGGATTTCGAAATTGAATGTGACGACACGAGATAATGAGAGGCTTTTTGGAGTTTAAAATATCGAGATGGATTTGACGGATGAGATCTTTTGGGAGAGGCGCAGATGAGTGGTTGAGATCGAGAGTTTGGTTTTTGGTTTTTGATAAAAGAGAGGGGTTGTTCTATGGTACCCATTTGGGGTACCTACCCACCCCAATAAAAATATAAAATATGTAAAATATATATCATTAAAAAATTTATAAAAACTTATCAAACCGGTAAAGATGACTTGTTGGTGAGAAATAATCACATGCGTTTCGTATATATCTAAATATTACAACTTTTTTTATAATTTATTATTAAATATAAAATATAATTTTTTATTTAATGCATTACCTAACTCTATCTAAAAAAAGAAAATCTTACCTATTACTCTTATACTCTCATTATTCATATATAAAAAAAAGGATAGTAATTTAATATGAAAATTAAATAATTTCAACTACCAAATTACAAAATATATAAGATGTATTTTGATTAATCAAATTTCAAGATCAAGTTTAAAACTTTTTAAGAGAGAAAATTTAAAATTTGTATTACATGAAGAAGACGAAGGATTTCAAGTGATTACAACTGTCAAATGTAATATTTAATATTTTTTTATCCAAATATAATTGTTATTGGAAGAAATGTGATGTTAAATAACGATTTTAGAATTTTTTATGAGTTTATTATAAAATTTTGTTATCAAATTGTTATTAATATTTTTATATAATTTTTTTTTTGTTCATAGATTAAATTTGAAGATGAAGCTTTATATGTCTTGAAGGATGTCAAGTGATTACAAGTGTTAAAAGGTAATATTTGATTTTTTTTTTCCATTTACATATAACTATTGTAGGTAGAAATGTCATGTTAAATAACATTTAAATATGTAATGATTTATAATATCTAGATCTCTAAATTTTTTTCTGAGTTATTTTTAATCAAATTGAGAGCATTTAGTAATTTGTTATGAAATTGTCATCAATATTTTGTAAGAGAGGGTACGAACTTTGTAAGAGAAGGCACGAACTTTCTAAGAGATGGTACGAACTTTCTAAGAGATGGTACAAACTTTCTAAGAGAGGGTACGAACTTTCTAAGAGAGGGTACGAACTTTCTAAAAGAGGATACGAACTTTCTAAGAGAGTGTCGAACTTTCTAAGAGAGTGTATGAACTTTCTAAGACAATGTACGAACTTTTTAAGAGATGGTGCGAACTTTCTAAGAGTGGGTATGAACTTTCGAAGAGATGGTATGAACTTTCTAAGACAGGGTATGAACTTTCTAAGAGATGATACGAACTTTCTAAGATATGGTACGAACTTTCTAAGAGTGTGTACGAACTTTCTAAAAGATGGTACGAACTTTCTAAGAGTGTGTACGAACTTTCTAAGAGATGGTACGAACTTTCTAAGAGTGAGTACGAACTTTCTAAGAGATGGTACGAACTTTCTAAGACATGGTACGAACATTCTAAGAGTGGGTATGAACTTTCTAAGACAGGGTACGAACTTTCTAAGAGATAGTACGAACTTTCTAATAGAGAGTACGAACTTTCTAAGAATGGGTACAAACTTTCTAAGAGAGGGTACGAACTTTCTAAGACAGGGTACGAACTTTCTAAGAGATGGTACGAACTTTCTAATAGAGAGTATGAACTTTCTAAAAGAGGGTACGAACTTTCTAAGAGAGGGTACGAACTTTCTAAGATATGGTACGAACTTTCTAAGATATGGTACGAACTTTCTAAGAGATGGTACGAACTATCTAAGAGTGTGTACAAACTTTCTAAGATAGGGTACGAACTTTCTAAGAGAATGTACGAACTTTCTAAGAGATTGTACGAACTTTCTAAGAGATTGTACGAACTTTCTAAGAGATAGTACGAACTTTCTAAGAGATGGTACGAACTTTCTAAGAGAGAGTACGAACTTTCTAAGACAGGGTACGAACTTTGTAAAATATGGTACGAACTTTGTAAGACAGGGCACGAACTTTGTAAGACAGGGTACGAATTTTCTAAGACAGCGTACAAACTTTCTAAGAGAGGGTACGAACTTTCTAAGACAATGTACCAATTTTCTAAGAGAGAGTACAAACTTTTTAAAACAGGGTACGAACTTTCTAAGAGATGGTACGAACTTTGTAAGACAGGGTACAAACTTGGTAAGACAGAGTACGAAACTTTGTAAGAGAGGGTACAAACTTTTTAAGACAGAGTACGAACTTTCTAAAAAATAGTACAAACTTTCTAAAAGAGGGTACGAACTTTCTAAGAGATGGTACGAACTTTGTAAGAGAGGGTACGAACTTTCTAAAAGAGGGTACGAACTTTCTAATAGGGTACCAACTTTCTGAGAGAATGTACGAACTTTCTAAAAGATGGTATGAACTTTGTAAGATATGGTACGAACTTTGTAAGATATGGTACGAACTTTGTAAGATATGGTACGAACTTTGTAAAAAATGGTACGAACTTTCTAAGAGAGAATATGAACTTTCTAAGAGAGGGTACGAACTTTTTAAGACAAGGTACGAACTTTCTAAGATAGGGTACGGACTTTGTAAGAGAGGGTACGAACTTTATAAGAGAGGGTACGAACTTTCTAATGGAGGGTACGAACTTTCTAAGGAAGGGTACGAACATTGTAAGATAAGGTACAAACGTGGTGTAAATTATAAAATTTATTTTGGAAAAAATGGATTTTAATTTACCAATTTAAAAAATATAAAAAAAAACCTCAATTTTTATAAATTACTTTTATCTTCATTTGTTTATAAATATATGTCATTTTTCATAAGTCGGATAATTATTTCTTAAAATACTCTTTTACTTGATAATATTAAATAAAATTATAAAAAATATAATATATCATTTTAATTTGATAAAAGTATCTTACAAATAAATATATTATAATATTTTTTTTATTATATACTATGATTTGCAAATCATTTTGAAAAAAAATTCTCCAAAATCCTCAAGTGATAAATAAAAATCTTTCTTATTTTCTAATTAATAATCATTTTATGTCCAATATTATATAAATCCACCCACCTATAAAATTTCTGTTAATTGACATCAACAATCAAATAAGAAATTTTAAATACAATTAAAACTAAAATACTTAAAAATTAAATATAATTAAAACCAAAAAATTTTAAAAAATATTAACTCTTATTGTATTTTTAATTCTTTCTCGAATCTATATTTTTTACTTGTGTAATTTAGTAAAGTGAAAGTTAAAATTTTATTTTTATATTTTTAGCTTTAAAGTTCTTTTAATTATATTTTAAAATTTTAAAATTTCTTATTTTATTGATCTCAATTCTCACGGTAAAAATAAAAATAAAAATAGTCAAATGGTGTTATTAACCTCATATGTAAAAGATCATTTTAGGAAATAATTATTTTTATTGTGAAGTGCATGTATTTTAAAATATTTTAAAATGTTAATGAAGAGCAGAAAAGCACCAGAGCACAGATAACCATGAAAATCCTAGCCATTTTTTCTTGTACACAAATTTAATGTATTTTTTACGGTGACCAGACTCTCCAAATTCCTACAAGAACCAAAACCCATCCACAGTTAGATCCAAACCTGTCAACACAAACCCATCAAATAAAATCCAACCAGCAACACCCAGTATGAGTTGAGAAACCCCTAAATTTCCCCCAATTTTGAAATTCCATTTCCAAAGTCTGATCAAAATCCTATTTTTTTCCCCCTTCCCACTACACTAGAAAGAGTTTTTCTTTTTCAGAAACCTAACCCACCAAATCTCTGCAAGAATCAAATAAAAAAAAAATAGAAAAAGAACAAACACAATCAGCATCATGAATAGTAAACCAAATGGAAAAATAGATCTTGATGGACTCGTTCCAACAAAAAGTAAGTCAAAATAAGAAAGTTCATTGCCATCAAAGAGAGAACATTTAATAATACAGTAAATCAGTGACAAAGATGAGAAGGAAAACGAGACTGAAATGTGAAGACTATGAAACCATGAATTGCAAGCAAAAATCAGTTGAAAGGTGACTCATTTCCTGGTCTGGGAACTTCCCCACAAACCCAACTTGTTAAAACCTCCACACCACCAGCAAAACCAGATCAAACTCCCATCTCTGCAAGCATCCCATATTTTTCTCCACAATGTGTTTACTTCCCTCACTTTTCCACACCAAAGGTTTCCCAAGAAAACCCAGCCCGCAAAACCCCTAAAACAGCAAGAAAATGCAACTAAAAAGAATACAGATCCAGATCAACTCAGCCAAAACCCACACTCAAGGAAGAAAGAGAAAATACCCATCAACAAAAACGAACAAGCAAACAAACAAAAAATTCACCAAAACCCCTCAACATTATCCAAGAACAACACACAAAACCATAGGGAAGAGGTCATACTAGTTTCAGAGAAGAACAACACTCTTATTACAAGTTTACCGGCAACCTGTAACTTTTTTCTTTTTTTTTCTTTTTTTCTTTTTTAAATACATAAGCCAGTTGAACGGTCCGGATTGAACCACCTTCATCCAATGGCCAAAAATGTTTTTTCGGTAGGTACCGAAGTGGTACCGTAGAATTTTCCTTTTTCAAAGAAGAACAACACTCTTATTACAAGTTTACCGGCAACCTGTAACTTTTTTCTTTTTTTTTTTCTTTTTTTCTTTTTTAAATACATAAGCCAGTTGAACGGTCCGGATTGAACCACCTTCATCCAATGGCCAAAAATGTTTTTTCGGTAGGTACCGAAGTGGTACCGTAGAATTTTCCTTCAAACAATAGGTACAAAACTTGTCAAAATCAATACATACAATAAAAAATTAACTACAAAAAAAGACAGAGAAAAAGGAAAAGTAGTAAAAAAAATCAATATCCAGAAAAAGAAGGGAAATAGAGATAGTAAAGACATATTGTTGAGCAGGGTCTTACAGTCTTAGAGTAAGAATGTATTACACTCTTAGCTCAAGCATCTCAACCTTTGAAAAAACTGGGAAAATTCCTTTGTCATTACAGCATATTTGATCAATCGCATTCCATTATGGCTAGTGCTCAACAGCACTTGCCCGATGGAAGTTCTCTTTCATATCAAGCCAAATTACTCCGAGCTAAAAATATTTGGTTGTAGTTGTTTTCCTTATCTCAACCCTATAATGCCAATAAACTTGAATATAGATGAACCCCTTGCACAGTCATTGGGTACAACAATCATCACAAAGGTTACAAGTGCCTGGCTCACAATGGTAGACTTTATATCTCTAAACATGTTAAATTTGATGAGCAATCCTTCCTATTTACTCAATTTAGTGCCTCATCTTTACCCTAGTATAGTCCAACTTCACCCATGTCAATTATGTTCCAGGTGTTGTACCCCCAGTCTCTGCACCTATTATATCATCTTCTACTCAATCCCAGCATGATAGTCCATTCAACAACACTTTTGAGTCTCCCGTGCTACCGACTACTATTAGCTTTATATCTTATTTTTCTTCCCTTCAAAATCCATTACCATTGACTCCTGTAGAATTGATGAATGAGTTGAATGCTCTAATTAAAACTCATCCCATGCTATTGTAGAATTTGGTGTCATGGAGCTTCAACAAATAACAAATTGTTTGAAGGTCTTCAATAGAAGCTGAGTATTGCAGTTTAGCTAATGTAACTGCGGAGATATTGTGGTTATAATGTGGTTACAAAGCCTTCTTGTAGTTCTAGGTGTCCAACAAATGAAGCCACTAGTAGTATGGTATGAAAATTTTAGCACAATACCTTACCAGTGAATCCAATATTACATTCATAGTGAAAAGTTAAAAAGAGTTCCTATCATTTTATTATCCATGATTAAATTTATGTCCCAGTGAATCCACTAGTATGCTTTTTATAATTTTTAATTACATTAATTTTGCATTATCCAAATATAATTTATATCAAAAGAAACAAACATAATTTAAATAATTAGAAATTTATTATAGCTTATATTGACCAAATTTGTACATATTAGCTTAAATTTAAATTTGGAAAATGCTAAAATTTAATTTCCATAGATATAGTTGTTAGTTTTACACTGCAAAATAATGTTTATTCCAAATCATATGATGTGTCAAAAATTCTCAATTTCTCTAATGTTGTCACCTTTAATGAACAAATTGTCTTATGCTCTAAAACGTTTGAGTGAACATTTTCAGTTTAACAAAGTTGATAATAATAATCACATAGTACATGTGAACACTACGACAAATACATGACTACACATTGATATTCATAACACATTTCCACAACCTATGTTAAACTAGATATTACAATAAGCAAAACACATGCTACAAAGAAGCCAATAAAGAAAGTGATTACATATGTGTATGAAATATTTTGCAAGGAATGTTGATCATCAACTGCAAATTAAACTTTGGTTTGCTAGTAGATAAACATTCATCACTTCTCTTCCATCTTAGTGCATAGAACACCCAAACTCGAACAACTTCCTCTCTAGAAGTATATGATTTGTAAACATTTCCCTTATAAAGGAGCACATTCTTTGACATTCAGCCCAAGAATCGTACACTCCATGTCTACGACCCACAAACACTACATAGTATGTTTGCTTGTTCGTCATTTGAAGACATAATTGTTGTTGGTAAATTTTTGATAATCAATCAACTAATAACTACTGAAAAATAGAGTATGAAACATATATAATTCACACATGTGTACCACATTGTAGGATAATAATAGTGATGATAAACTACAAAATTTAAAATATAACAAGTAATGTGCAGGATTTAAGATTCGAGGCTTGGGATAGGTAGAACCCAAGTTTAACTAAGGTAGTACCTAAGGTCCCATAAGGTAGTACCCAAGGTAGATTAAGGTGGTACCTAAGGGCTATTAAGGTAGTACCTAAGGTATAGTCCACAAAAAACCAAAGGTGAACCACTTATCCACACAAGAGAATCACATAATGGCATGGTCTAAGGGTCACAAAGGAAGGTCCGAGGCTTGGGATAGATAGAACCCAACTTTAACTAAGGTAACACCTAAGGTCCCTTAATGTAGTACCCAAGGTAGATTAAGGTAGTACTTCAAGACTATTAAGGTAGTACCTAAGTGTAGACCCCCTGTTTTAAACCAAGTGTATTGGTTCAATGATATGATTTTTATTATTATTACCTTCTTTTATTATTTTTATAAGTTGAAGCAAGGTGGCAATTCAAGAAGAATCCGAGAGTGGAATTCAGTGAGGAGTGGGGAGGGGGGGGGACCCCTTTCTGTAAGGAGAACAGCTTCATAGACACGGCAAGGGACATGGGCAGCCATGAGAGTGGTTGCAAGCCCATGCTTGCTGATGTGATGAACAGGAAATGGAGGGTTGGCTTGCTGAAGAAGACACCAACAGAGGAATGAAAAGGAGGAGAAAAAAAAAGAGGAGGGAGGGAATCCAGAAGGAGAGTGAGAGCTTATAGAGGAGGGAGCTGAGTAAGCACTGCTAGAGAGGTTCAGGTATGGCCAACATGGATTTCTTTATTTTGGATTTCTTCATTTTCCTACTCTATTATTGCTGTTTTTGAGTATAACTTGTTGTTGATCCTTTGTTCACATTTCCTAGAGTTTTGTTCGGGTATGAGCTGTCTCTGTTGTAGCTTTCCCTATAAATGTCTAAATCATGCCTGGGTCTTTGTCTAAAATTCATTGATCTCACTTACCTTCGTTTAAACACATGGATTGTAATATGAAACGTGGCTGTCTTGTAGGGACCCCTCCCTCTGAGAGACACGTGGCACGCATCTCACAGTGACACGTGGCACGCATTATCAGTCGGAATCGCCATCATCCGATTTTCTCCAAGAACACACATGGCGCGCTTCTCCCTATCCGGACTGCCTCAAGGAAGAGCAAATGACGCTACAAAGCATAGACATCCGGACGGCTTCATAAATGCGTCCGCTCGCACAATACATCCGGATACCAACATGGGCTATTTCGGATATATTGTCCCGGATCATTGACTAAAGTAAAGCAAGTCTTACACGCTATCACAACAACCAGCCATGGCCCACGTCCCATCACCTGCAGAGTGAAAGGACGAGTTGAGGTGACAAACAAGTCATTCCCACGTCATTCTACATGATCACTTCCCACGATCTCTGACAGCCGCATCACCTACAACACGGTTTTCTGACAGGCCGCCCGTAGGGTGGTGATGACCCTGCTGCCCACCTAATATCATCATGACAACATAAAAATATCTCCTCACCATTAATGAGAGGAACAGTACCCTGAAACTGTATATATAAGCCTCACACGAGAGGAAGGTAACATCCTGATACCTAGTAAAGGCCACTGATTACTATCTCTCTCTCTACCCATGGCTAACAAAAATCGTCGGAGGGTGCGTCCGGACACTCCTGTCCGGGATGCCCTTTTGCAGAGCTATAACGACTAGAATCAGAGACCCTTTGTGGTAGATTCGCGTGCCATCCATTTGGCAAACTGCGTGGATCGTCAAGGACGCGAGCACAACATTGGCGTCGTCTGTGGGAAAAATTTTCATTTGCATTCAGTCACTAGCAAAGATGGGCCACAGCCTTCCGAAGCCGTTCATCTGGTAGGCGAGAGGAAGATAATTGTTGATGCGTCAAGCATCGAAAAGAGACAGTTTTGCGCAAGCGAAAAAACAACTGAAAGCTCTCCTCCAGGAGACAGAGAGGTTAAGAGAAAGAAAACGTGGTGGTTACGCATTTCAGGCGCTCAACGTTCAGGGACCTACCTCGTCGTTAGCGTTCGATAGAGGCCAGTGCAAACTCTGAGCCAGAAACAGAATTCATATACCCCTGGAACGAGTAGGAGCTATCCCAGGAACATGCAAACGTGATGGCCCTCATGGCCACACCACACCCATGCCTTCGAGCTCCCGTGAGGAAAGCTCAGACTCCACTCATTTCAGCAAAAGACAACCATGATAGGAAAATCCCAGTCTTGTCGAGTTCAATGCGTGCAAGGACTAGGCCCACAAGAGCCTGGAGATCAAGGCCACATAGCCACAAACCTGGCCACCCACCGCCTTGACCCTATGGTCACCCCTATGGTGCAGAACGTGCACCCGCATCGTGACCCCATGGTCATCCCCGCGATGCGGAACGTTCACTCGCACCTAGCGGTACCACAAACTGGGGGAAACCTCCCAAATGAGCCACCCATTGGTCTCATCAGCCAAAAGCTAGATGACATGCTTCTCCACGCCCTTCTGCTCTCATATCATTCATTACGAGCCCCCAAGGATCCTCGTACCAAAATTTCCCACATCGATTGGAACCAACGATCCCTTCGCATCATATCATTGCAACTATCGACAGCTCATGACGCTCGATATTGGCAACGATGCTGCTACTGTGTAAAAGTATTTCCCGCCAGCTTACAAAGACAGGCCCTCTCATGGTTTCATCGCCTACCTCCCAACTCTGTTGGCAATTTCTAGGACCTATTCGAAGCTTTTGTGGACAATTTACTTGTGCTCCGCTCACACAAGCAGAATAGCAGCCACCTGCAAACATAAAAAATGCAAGATAACGAATCCTTTGAGGGAATTTGTGAAGCGATTGGCCAGGCCGTACTTAAAAAGAGAGGCTTGCAGCAGGATGCTGTCCGCAGGATCTCAAGAGAAGCATCTGTCAGGCACTCCATTTTTCGAATCACTGGCCAAAAAGCCTCTTACCAACGTATGGACGATTTGTTCAGACTGCCCAAACAAATATTCAATGCTGAAGATGGACGTGCCGTTGCAGCCACTCAGCAAGTTTTGGGCCGGGACGAGCATCTAGATGTGACGCAGGAAAGAAATGCTAAGCTCCGGACCGGGCCAAGGG
>JBAPGN010000594.1:0-96873 GCA_037355405.1 Vitis amurensis | reverse complement strand
AGGGAGGGGGAGGGGGGAAAAAATTTTTTTCCCCCCCCCCCTAAAAACTTTTCTTTTAAAAATTTAGGGAATTGGGGGGGGAAAAATTTTTTTTTTTAAGGCCCCCTCATTTTTTTTTTCCATTTTTTTTTAAATTCCAACTGAAATTGACCAAAAATAAGCCCTTGAAATATTTGGTTTCTTTGAAGTGGGAAAAATTTTGGAAAATGCTTATAGGAGAAAGACAATTTTTTTACTAATTTTAATCTACTAGGTTGAAAGGCATTTTGGTCCTTTTTTCTTCCTGACAATTTACTATTTAAATCAAAATTCCTTTTTCTTTTTCTGGTTGGTTTTTTCCCCCTTTTCCTTTCTAATTTTCAAATTTTGAGGCCATTTATATCTCAGGCAATTCACATCCTGAAGAGTTAGCTACAAATCAAGGTATAATAGCCAAGATTGGCTTATAAATATATGAGAATGATAGTCTTACCATTCTTTCATTCTCTTTTATTGAGCACCTCTTTTCCTTAATGTAGAATATTTGAAACTCAATGGTACAAAGAGATACAAAATTCAAAAGTAGTTTTATATTTCACATATTTCATAGAGGTCTCATTGAAAGACCAATTGAAAGAATCAAACTTTGAATCTTAGGTGTTCAGTTATATGTTATAACATCTCTGACAGGTCTAATCCGCCTAATTTGGCAAATCAAATGTTAGCAAGATGAGGGTTAGCTTAGGAGGTCCCACACACAAGGCAAGCCAACTTGTGAGATTAAGCAAGTCCTGATTTGGAATACATTGTTTGGCTTAACAGTCAATACAAGGCAAAATTAAAACATTAATAATTTGATTTTAAACCAAAATTGATGTCTTAACCACCATGTTTCTCTTCTAAATGAATTAAGATGGTTCAATTTGAATGGATCCTAATTAATTGAGAGATTCAAGGTAAGGTCACTGTTTTATTAGAAATCGTTGTGAAGAGGAACTAACAACAAACTTTTGATCAAACTCTTGCCCTGCATCATGTTTGGCCTCGAACCCATATTTCACCTAATTGATTGGTGGAAGAGGCTTCAATGTATCTATGCTAACTATTTTGGGGTTCATCTTTTTTCTTTTGGTAGATCATTCTCCTTTTTGCTTTTTTTTTTCTTTGTTCCTTTTTGGTTTTCAAGTTACAAATCATTTAATCAAAGAAATGATAACCAAAAAATTTTCCCACAAGTGTAAGATTGTGCGATTATTCTCACAAGCCAGTTCATACTTCCTGTCTCCACACCTGGGTCGGTCATCTTTCAGTCGGAAAGGGTAGCTTATATCCGGAATATTCCCACAAGAAGAGTGACAGAGATGATGATTCAGCTTGGCTTTGCAAGTTGTTGGGAGTAACAGAAGTAGAAAAATGGCTGCAAAACCGGCAAATAAGAGCCTCCTCAACATAGCTGGAGATGGTCTCTTTCCTCTCCGTCTCGCTCTTTTATTAGACTATAGATTAAGAACAATCAGTTCTGCTTTTCGTTATAAATGTTCGGTTTGGGTCCAAAAAATGGTTGAGGTAAAGTATCACCTCTTACCCACTGGGAGAAAATGCTAAAAAACATTGACTGGACACATCAACCGCCCCACAATGTTGGCGTCTTTGCAGTCAACTAATAGAACGGGATTTCTCCACTTACATTATCTAGTTCTTCCATACAGGATTTCTTCACTTCCTCAGATAATTTGCTTGCATCCTTTGCCTCTAAAGCACGTAGCTTTACCTTAAAGAAAGGCCCCATAAAAGTGGATAAACTTTCTAAATGATTATTTATAAAATTTTAATTTTCTATAATGCTGACTTTTCAACTTTGTGACCTTTATAGTCAGTCAGGCAAGATAGAACCAGAACAATTAAGTTGTGCTCTTTCAAAAATACGTACCTTGTCAACTTTTCTGCATAATTCATAGTTGAGAAATTCATGGTGTCATGCTCTATCACATCTAACTACCTCATTGCATTTTTGTAATTGCAAAATAAACAATTGTTGTCAAGAAAATTAACTTAGTGGTTCCTTATTTTAAAAGTCACATCTAGTCATTAAAAATTAAGTAAAAAAGAGGTGAAATATAACTTAGGGAGTTTATTGATCTTACAAATTTTCAAAGAATGTATGCAAGTGATTTTCAAAAAATCTATGCAAGTGAATAACTTAGATGACTTTATAGATCCTACAAATTTTCAAAGAATGGTTGGCAGTTTGCATTGTTTGACTAATATAAAACTAGATATTAAATATGGACTTGGGCTTATAAGTAGATCTAGGGATTCTCAATGTTAGTCGCACTTACAGTTAGGAAAATAGATCTTATGATACATTAAAGGTTATGTATTTAATCTTAGTTTAGAAGTTTTCTCTTGATCATCAAGGAAACAATAGATGATTAATGTTTTGTCAACAGCAAAAACGAAATATATTGTAGCTACTAATGGTGCTAATTAAGTAGTATAGTTGCATTCAATGCTTTTTGATTTAAAGTATACTCAAGAAGTATCTATAAAGATTTCGTGGGATGATAAATCAACATTAATAACATTGACCAAAAAATCCAGTTTTTCATGAAAGAAGTAAACACATTGACATTACATCATGTACTATATTCATGAATTGATGAAAGACAAATTATGTTTGAGGTTTGTTCTTTTCAAAATTAAATTGCAGATGTCTTTACAAAATCAATCAAAGTGAAAGCAACATAAGAGTCCTAATGAAATCAAGATTTATTTTATTAATATTTGAGTTGTTTTTGTTGTTTAGGATTTGTAATCCTAGTTCTATTAGAAGTTGAGTTTCTATTAGAATTAGATTTTTTATGATTGTTCATATATATATGTATGAAATTAAGTGGTATAAGGTAATATTTTCATATAATCATTTATTTTCTTTTTATATTTTCTATCCCTTTTGTGTGTGATAAATCGTTCATGTGCTAGAAGCTTTTTTTTTGCTAATAATTTATAGTGACTTAATCAATATGAATTTTCGAGTAAGGACCCTCTGTGTCAATGTTAACATTAAATGGAGGTTTACCCTTGCATTCGGAGAACTTGATTCTTTTGTCTTTAGAAATGTGCTATAAGCTAGATGTGAAAGAGGAATCAAGGTGTGAACTTAATGGTGGATTTTTGTGGAAAAGTTTTATATAAGAGGAAAGGAACAAACCAATTTCTTTTCTTTTTTATTTTCTTTTATGTTTTACTTGATTGACTATAAAGGTGGTCAATGTTGAAAAATGAAGCATTGTGGAGGAAAAATAGATCATGTATGAGAGGACGGACATGTCAAGTTTTTTTTTTTTTTTTGTCTTGCTTGACTTACTACAAAGGTAACCAATTTTGAAAAATGAAGCATTGTGGGACAATATATGTATCTAGACAGGTCATGCCATTATTAATGGACATTTCAGGATGTTTGAAAGATCAATAAACATTGGAATCTACCAAGCAATGTAGAAAAAAAAATTGACTAGGCCTTTTCCTCTTGTACATAATACACTTTTCCACAAAAATCCACAGTTGAGAAGTCCACACCTTCCCTTTATCACATCAAGCTCATTGCACATTTCTAAGGAGAGAGGAATGAAGTCCTCCAAAGGCAAAGAAAATCTTCCATTTAGTGCTAAGGAAATTAACTCAATGGGTTCTTATTTTAAAATTCAGTCAACAGAAATTAACATTGGACTACATATGAATTATTGAAGGAGTATGATCCTTGCAGCATACCATTTGAAAATTCTGAATTTTTATGTACTTTTAAAAATTTTACACTAAGAATGAATTATTGAGAGATACTTGGGGGTGTATTATCCTAGGCTAAAAGAGCTCAATGATATATTTTGTAAATCTACTTACAGAGATTTAGAAGCCATACTAATGAGTTGTACCATGCATCTAGAATATCCCATCTGTCAATACAAGAGGAGCAAAATCTATTAAATTATCCAAAAGTCAAGGCAACATCTTCATATCTTCATAGTAATATGGTGTTGTTTATTATTTCTCTATTCCTTAGAAAAAATATTATGACATTTTTTTATTATGTTTTCATTTACCAAAACTTCTTCATGTGGATAGATAAAGATCACAATAAATTTAAAATAAAATATATATAAATTATACTCTAGGAGACCAGAAGAGACTAGGGATATAGATTAAAAGCAAGATTAACATAGCTTCAATTGAAATTGGAAGCTTTATATTTTTACATATGAAAAATAAACTTTATATATTGATCTCAACTTGGTAATTTTTTCTTTATTTTTCAAGATAATTTATTTTTTTTCACAAAAAAATACCAATATGAGATATTTTGTGCAATATTTTTACCTAAACAAATAGAAATTAAATAAAATAAGAATCTTATTATTTTCAAGAATATAAACTATAGATTGAATATCTTAATTAAATGATACTTGTCAAGTTATCGAGAGTTCATAGAACAAATTAACTAGTTAAGGATTTCCAGTTGGTTTTATTAGCTGTAATTGAATAAATGTAATGGTCAGACTTAAGAGTTTCTTTCATCCGTTGTTTTATCAACTTAATAAGATTATAAACAAAAAAAAAAAAAAGGAATTTTGCTTTTGATAAAAGGTGTTATAGCAAATTCTAATTAACCGACAACAAATTTGTAGCATCATGAACCTTCAATAATTCCAATGACTTTTTGTTTACATGTGGTCCATTATATACATGTGAAGTCATTGTAATGTGTGGTCCATTGTTCTTACATATGGCCCATTGTTAATTATAGTGATGGAATATCCTATATATATGATTTTCAAATGCAGACCCCGTCCAACTTGGCATTGAAATTGAGGTTTGCCTTACATTCGGAGGATTTGAATTCCTTTGCCTTTAGATTGTGCCCAATGAGCTAAGACTGTGATAGATGGAAGGAGGTAAGGAATTCTTAGCTGATGGATTTTTTTGTGGAAAAGTAGAATATAAATAGTCTATAGGAGGAAAGAGAGCAAGTTGTTTGGTATTGGGTCTGCTTCACTTTTCAACATTGGCAACCCCTTATAGTCTACCAAGGAGGTGGAAATAATTAATTAGCTTGACCCTAAAAATCCACGGATGAGAAATTCACACCTTCCTTCTATCACATTAAGCTCATGCATATTTTTAAAGAGAAGAATGAAGTCCTCCAAATGTAAGGACAAATTTTCCACTTATTACCAAGGAAATTGATTCAATTCGATTCTTATTTTCAAAGTCAATTTAATCAATAGAAATTAACGTTGGACCATTCTTATATGGAGTGGAAAACTAAGATTTAAGAAACCAAAGCATCCACTAATCTCAAGACCATGGAATCCTATGGATGTCATTGCAACCATTGAAGAAACTTAAGCTACACCAACATACTTCTCTAAAAGAAAGTATCTTTATTTCTCTAGATTTTATTTTGGATTATTAGAAGTACTAGAAAAGAAAACAAATAAAGTAAAGACAAATAAAAATTTCCTTCTTTAGTTTATTGTGTAAAGTACAAAGAAAATCATATATAATAACAATAATAGTAATAATAATACAATTTATATAATTTTCAAAATTTTAATCTTTATGTAAAAGAGAAAAGAAAAGAAAAGAAAAGAAATATATTTATATTATTTTTCACTTTTTTTTCATCTTTTCACATTATTTTTTTTGGTCACATTTTCTCTCAAACTTTTATAATATAAATAATTAAAAGCCTTAAGGCTTATACATATATATCCTATTGTCAATAATTAAAAGCTTCAATTCTTAAGCAACACTGCTCATCTCCAGAGTTTTTCCATTGTTTCTCACCCACTTTATATACACTAGATTTGAAATTTTGAAATTTATCCAATAAATTATGACATGCTATTGAATCTATAACGGAAAATCTTATTAAAAACAGGACAAATTTTTTTTCCCCCAAAGATAGACTTCTTGACTTCTTGCTAAAATTTGGTAAAATAAGCTGCCTTTTTGCTAGTCAAAGGTGATCAACATAGCTCTGGGGAGCTGAACTGAACTAGGTTGAGACTAATCATATATTTTTGCTTATACTACAGAAAATATTATGAAGAAGATAAATCAATTATGTGAGAGAGAACTTTTGTTTACATATGGTCCATTATATACATGTGAAGTCATTGTAATGTGTAGTCCATTGTTCTTACATATGGCCCTTTGTTAATTTATAGTGATGGAATCTATATATATGACTTTTCAAATGAAGACCCCCTAGTCAATCTTGGCATTGAATTGAGGTTTGTCCTTACATTTGGAGGATTTGATTCCTTTGCCTTTAGATTTGTGCAATGAGCTAGATGTGATAGATGGAAGGAGGTAAGAACTTCTTAATGGTGGATTTTTTTGTGGAAAAGTAGATAAATACATATAGGAGGAAAGGAGCAAGTCAGTTTTTGTTGTGTCTTGCTTCACTATTCAACATTGGCAACCCTTATAGTCTACCAAGTAGGTGGAATAAGAAATTAGCTTGACCCTAAAAATCCACGGATGAGAAATTCACACCTTGCTTCTATCACATTAAGCTCATTGCATATTTCTAAAGAGAAAGAAATGAAGTCCTCCAAATGTAAGGACAAATTTCATTTATTACCAAGACTCAATTGGGTTCTTACTTTCAAAGTCAATTTAATCAATATGGGTTCTTATTTTCAATATAGAAATTCTTGAAGGAGCATGATCCTTTGTTGAAGGCCATTTGAATATTTTGAAAATTTTTTACTCTAAAAATTTTACACTCAGAATGAATAATAATACGACTTTTGACTTGATAGCATGATTTATTCTTACATGGAGTGGAAAACTAATATTTGAGAAACAAAAGCATCCATTAATCTCAAGACCATGAAATGATGCAATCAAATTGTCCATGGATGTTATTGCAACCATTGAAGAAACTTAAGCTATACTAATATACTTCTCTAAAAAAAAAGTATTTATATTTCTGTAGATTTTCTTTTGGGTTATTAGAAATACTAGAAAAGAAAGCAAATAAAGTAAAGACAAATCAAAATTTCCTTTACAAAGGAAATCATATATAATAATAGTGCTAATAATACAATTTATACAATTTTCAAAATTTTTAATCTTTATGTAAAAGAGAAAAGAAAAGAAAAGAAAAGAAAAGAAAAGAAAATAAATATATTTATATTATTTTTCACTTTTTTTTTCTTTCATCTTTTCACATTATTTTTTTGGTCACATTTTCTCTGAAACTTCTATAATATAAATAATTAAAAGCCTTAAGGCTTATATATCCTATTATCAACAATTAAAAGCCTCAATTCTTAAGCAACATTGCTCATCTCCAGAGTTTTTCCACTGTTTCTCACCCACTTTACACACACTAGATTTGAAATTTTGAAATTTATCCAATAAATTATGACATGCTATTGAATCTATAACGGAAAATCTTGTTAAAAACAGAACAATTTTGTTTTTTCCCCAAAGATAGACTGCTAGACTTCTTGCTGAAATTTGGTAAAATAAGCTACCCTTTTGCTAGTCAAAGGTGATCCACATAGCTTTGGGGAGCTGAACTGAACTAGGTTGAGACTAATCATATATTTTTGCTTATACTACAGAAAACCTTATGAAGAAGATAAATCAATTATGTGAGAGAGAACTTTTGAAACATATTTTAAGTTGAGCCTCAAAATGAATATTGTAGTAAAATTGTTGGTACATGATAATAGTAAAATTATAAACCTACATTGATGAAGGATTACTACATCATATTTAAATTGCACACTTCTAAAAATTGAAAAAGACAGGATGACATCTTTCATTCAATTTCTGAGATGACTGTTAACTCTTGTTGAAGGTATCTTTTAGATGTGCTTGCATTTGTTTTTGTTGGAGTAGTGCAAGTGAAAGGATTGGGAGGCGTGGATAAATTATGTTCTCCTTCTAACATTTGAACCACAAGCTTCATAGAAGGACGATCCGTTGGGAACCATTGAATACACCAAAGTCCAATAATTGTCAATTTTTTTACTATTTGAGTATCTCCTTCTTCATCAATTCGAATTTGCAGCTCTTCACCTTGATCTAGATGATTATAAATCCATTCTGGGAAGTAAACTTGGCTAGTGTTATCCACAGTAACATCAATGTTCTTCCTTCCTCCTACCATTTCAAGTAATAGCATTCCATAGCTAAAAACATCTGACTTGTAAGACACATTTCCTAAATTCCTGGATAACATCTCTGGAGCAATATAGCCCATGGTCCCCCTAGCTGTAGTCATAGAAACTGCACTTTGTTCCTTGGAACATAATTTGGCGAGGCCAAAATCAGCTATTTTTGGATTAAAATTGTGATCAAGTAAAATATTATGAGGTTTGATATCAAAATGGAGGATTCTTTGATCACAACCTTGGTGAAGATATTCAATTCCTTTGGCAATACCTAAGGCAATATCTTGAAGTTTTTCCAACCAAGTGAATGGTTTTTAATTGTTCTTGAAAATATGAACTTCTCTAGCGACTCATTTGGCAAGAACTCATAAATAAGAGCTCGTCTAAATCCATCAGCACAGAAGCCAACTAAGCGAACAACATTCACATGGTGGATTCTACCCATGGTTCCCACTTCATTAAGAAACTCCTCCCCATTTCCATTGGTGTTGTTCAGGATCTTGACTGCAACATGAACTTCGTCAGACAGCTTTCCCTTATACACTGTTCCATAACCTCCTTCACCCAATTTATCTTGGAAGTGGTTTGTGATCTTCTTAATATCAGCATAAGAGTATCTTGTAGGCTTGAGAGCTATGTAATCTTCCAAAAACTTTTCAATCTTTATTTGATTGTTTCTTTCTAATTTCTTCCAGCTATATACACGATGGAGTGCAACGGTTCCAATAATAAGAAGAATGGAACCAAGGGTTATACCTGCATAAAGAGAAAAATATCTTTTGCTAGTAAATGAAAGGGAAAAATATGCAAGTTGTGAAACCATCATCTCTCTATTTTCTCATGACAGATAAAGCATGAGCAAATAAAAATTACCTGTAACCATTGGTTTTTTTGATGCACCTGCAAAAGATGTAAAATTATCAATTACTTGTGGCGATAATTTCTATCTTATTAAAAAAAGAGAAGATATCTCATGGGTTTAATTTTCTCCATCTCCTAGATTTTAAGTCTTGTATGGTTCCTTTGTTGGGCTTTCTTTGAGATGCTTATCTTTTTCCAAAACATAAATGAGGAGTTTCAGATCGCACTCCATTTTTTTTCTTCATGACATTAAAAATAAAAAACTGATATTCCTTGTATTTTATTTCCTTTTCCCAGATAAGCAGAAGTTATCAAGAATTCCATCTGAGAATCCCGGTTGTATGTCACTGCAGTTATAGGTATAAAGGATCTATAAAAACATAATGAAAAATGATTATGCTAAACACTTCCATTGATTAAACTAGGTACCCAATCAGCTAACATGTACATATATACTTGCTTGAAAGATGAACAAAAGCAGGACATGGATGAAGGATAGTACCTTTGACACATTGGGTTTCAGGTTCCTTGCTATTACTCTTCTTCAATCTGCACTTCCCACCTTTTGCTTCACAGCTTTTGCACATTGGTTTGTCCCAATTCAGAGGAAAAATATTTTCTCCCTTGAGTATTTGATATGGAAGTGAAACATTGTGAACCTTGCGGCAAGAGGACAGGTCCAAGTAGTTGTTGTAATTTGACGAATCAACAGCATAAACCTGGTAAGCAGGGACACTAAGGCAAGGGACTGGGTGAAAATCATTTGAATATGCTGTTCTACTTGAAGAACAATTGAGTAGGCTGAAATCTACTGGATTTTCTTCTAGCAACTGGAAAGGAGAGACGGATAAACTGAGGTTTGGAAACTGTGTTAGACGGCAATCATCTGTGTCATGAACTTGAATTTCTTGAGATTTGTAATTTATTTTCTTCACCAATAGCTTCACTGAGTGTGAGAGGTTTAGCATGGCCTGATGCTTCTCCGTGCACAATAGCTCAAACCCAGGGAATCCACAGTGGGCTGGCTGGTGGTCTCTAAGCCAGAACGGGAAACGGATGGCTGGACCATTGGGGTTGCACCTTGATACCTTGCACTCATCGACCTCTGCAAAGATTCCAACAAACAGGAAGCAAGAAAGAGAGAGGACCAGCTTCAAGGAACTACACATCTTTAGAGTTTGGGATACTGCTCCTGAACCTCTGGTGCAGTTCAGAACTTAATGCTTTGGTTGTTTGTCTTATCCTCTTAAGATATTTTAAAAAGCAGAAGAAAAAGAACATAAGTTATCCCGTTACGTTAAAATTCAATGCTATTACATGATTCCCCATTACCATTCTGGACTTCCTTCACGGTTTCCTCTTGTACATTGCTATCATTGACTTTGACTTTTCAACAAGGAGGCCATAAATTTCCATGTGGCACTAAGCTGAGGAAAGAACCCATGAATTTCCCGAAGATCCATCAGATTAAATGGGATCATTTTCCACGGTATTTCATTCTTTGATTACATTATTGTTGGATTGACTTGAGACTTTTCAACAAGGATTCATTAAGTTAAATTTCCATGGAACTAAGCTGAGGAAGGAAACCATGAATTTCCGCTCATTTTGATTTCATGAATCTCGTAGCATTTTATTATATTAAAGTATGAGCTCTGCCTCCCACAATCAGAAAATTTAGGCTGTCTTTAATCATCCTGGAAAATTTCTTCACTCTTTTAAGAAAACAGTTCCACCGTTGGGAAGAGATCCTTCACGAACATCTTGACCGACCTATTAATTCGCGTTATATTCACTGCTTTTTTCAAGGAAGAACAGATACTTGTTTAATTGCGTGCTTTTACTGATTTCACTTTGGATTCTTGTGGAAGAACTAGATAATGTATACGAGGCAGTGAAGCGGCTGCATGTCTTCTCATCCTGTTGTACCTAATTAATATATTAATATTAACATATTATATTATATTATATTAATATTTGATTTATTGAAGGAGTAAATATTAGTTTATTTTTCTATAGCATTGACTGTCATTGTCAATATGAAATATGAGGATGATTGGGTACACCAACTTGCCCACAGTGTTTGATTTTCTATGTATAATGTTTTGTAGTTAGTCAAGCATAGTGAGCTATTTAATTACAAACTGAGCCACTCCACTTTCACAAGACATGCATGGCCACATAGTTGTGAAAGCAAGAGGTCCTTGCAAGTTGCTACCCATTAAATAGGCTAAGTACAAGGGATTGTTGACAATAATTTTTGGTAAAACAAATTATGTCATGAATCTGCGGTATTCTCAGTGGAAGTCTTTTTCTTTGAAACCACCAGCAGGTGAAGACAGCGGGGTATTAAGAGTTAACTAATCATGTGGGTGATGAGATTTATTGAGGAATATAATTTTATCAAAATTTTCCTTTGATTTAAGAGAGATTATAAAAATGTAAACCATATAATTAATGGGTATTTTTCTACCAATCATCTCCTACAAGTACCCTAAAGATCTTGAATGGGTATTTTTCTACACTGGTTTTTCCCTCCACAATCCTTTCTCACGTCTCTTTAGCCATGATGCCTTCATTCCTCCTTATAAATAATGGTTTCAATGAAAGCTTAAAGCTTATAGTTTGTCCAGAATAATTATTGTTTCACCTACATGTTGGACTATTATTCATGTTAATATTTGTTTTCTTTTTTTTATGACAAAGATGGAGAGTACTCAAACATTATATACATGTATGAAGTATAATGCCTTGTAATTTTTTCCTATTTGCATCCTAAAAAAAAATACAAATGAATTTTTTTTATTTTTTTATTTTATATATTTTTTCAAAAAAGGCTTCGATATGATACCTTGTAATTTTTTTTATTTGCATCCTAATTTAAAAAACAAATTAATTTTTTTTATTTTTTAATTATTTTATATGTTTTTTTTTAAAGGCTTCGATTGACAACTTTTGTTCAAATGCAAAAGTTGCCCTTTATTCGAAATTTCCTTAAACATTGCATTAAAACAGAATTTTCTTACTAAAATGACTACTGAATCTTAGTTCCCTTCTTTACCTTTTTAACCAAGAAAAACAACTCCCTTTTACTGATGATAATTGCTGCAGATTGGTTATATTTATTGTTGCTAATTGATTGAACCAATAGGGATTGAGGTTTGAATTGCACTTCACGCCACTACATAAGTCTTTTTAAAGGAACCTGACACAACTAAATTTGATATCAAAAGTAAACCCAAAGATGAATTAAGATCAAGTTTGAAATTTTAAAAAGAATTAAAAAAATGACAAAGAAAAAAAAAACTTATATTAGGTATAAGTACATAATATAAACTGATTTTTATGAATTTTTGAACCTCAAGCTAGTGTAACAGGATTTATCTTATCTATACAACTTTCTCCATGGAATATTAGGTATCAATCACTGAATTTATCAGCCATTGTGGTATAAATTCTATCATCTTTTTTAGATAGTGATTATGAAAATGAATGACTATTGCTGGTTAACCTTTCAAACTTGACTGTTTAGCCTACTGATCCTTGTTGGCTTAATAAGGAAAGAAATTTGATGCATGTATCATTTTTTAGATAAGGGACTGCAACTTAGAGCCATGAGAGATCATTCTTTTTTTGGTTTGTGATTATATATCTTTCTCTACGTGCCTATCTTTAGAGAAATTAAAATAATTTAGATCAAGTGATTTTTAAACAATTTTTTTTTTCTTTTTTGAGTTTCAATTAGTTTTAATTTCTATCTTTGTGGAATTTGCTTCTACATTTTTGGTGTAATCTAACTCGTATCTCTTACATTTTCCAATATGGAAAAGGATGTCTTTAATTAACTAATGTAGGGCCGTTCAAAATCTGATTTTGATTTAATGGACTTAAATTTCAACAAGGAAGCTGAGGAAATAACCCATGCATTTCCTAAGAATCCATCAAAATTAAATGGGATCATTTTCCATGGTATTTCATCGTTGATTACATTAGTGTTGGACTGACTTGAGACTTCTCAACAAGGATTCATTGAGTTAATTAATTTCCATGGAACAAAGCTGAGGAAGGAAAACATGAATTTCCATTCTCTGGCATTATAGCTTGATGTGTTCACTTTGATTTCATTAATCTCGTAGCATTTTATTAGATTAAAGTATGAGTTCTGCCTCCAGCAATCAGAAAATTTAGTCTTTAATCATCCTGGAAAATTTCTTCACTCTTTTAAGAAAACAGTTCCACTGTTGACTGACCTATTAATACGTGTTATATTCATTGCTTTTTTCAAGGAAGAACAGATACTTGTTTAATTGTGTGCTTTGACTGATTCCACTTTGGATTCTTGTGGAAGAATCAGAGAATGTATATGAGGCAGTGAAGAGGTTGAGTGTCTTCCCATCCTGTTGTACTTAGCTGACTAAGAAGGCACCGGTCAATTCTCTTTGGCACCGTCTCCAAGTGGGCAAGAATTGATATGTCACCTAACCATTGAATGTTGGACCCAGACTGACCAATTATAAGGCGTTGCAGAACAGATTGTTTTTAATTTGAAGTCCAATAAAAGAGCAGAAAAGAGAGAAAAGAAAAGAGAGAGACCATCTCCAGGTATGTTGAGAAGGATCTTCATCTATATCCTGGTTTTGCAGCCCTTCTTCTACTTCTGTTAGTTCCTATAACATGTAAAGCCAAGCGCAATCATCGGGTCTGTACCTCTTCCTGCGGGAATATTCATAATATAAGCTACCCTTTCCGACTGAAAGATGATCCACGGAGCTGCGGAGAAAGCGAGTATGAGCTGGCTTGTGAGACTAACCGCACAATCTTATACTTGTATTCAGGAAAATACAAAGTAGAAGAAATCAATTATGAGATCTTCACCATAAGGATTGTTGACACTGGCCTACAAAAAGATGACTGCTCTTCTCTGCCTCTGCATTCTTTGACTTACAGAAACTTTACTAGTCAACGTCCAATTAGATATTGGCGGTCTTCTTCTGAGAATTCGGCTCTAAATTTTATTGATTGTGAAGCTCCAATAAGTTCTTCTGTCTACATGGATATGGCACCTTGCAGTAAAAACAGTTCTGCCCACTTTTCTTTATCTTCAATTCAAACATATTCATATGTTGTAGTTGGATACATGTCGTTGTCAGATTTACAGAACTCTTGCAGGATAGACTTGGAGGTCAGTGTCTCAACCCGTGGGCAGAAGATTGACAATAGTTCTTGTTCAGGCATCCATGATGGGCTGCTATATGGGACTGACCTTCGTTGGTGCAAGTGTCTCTCCTCCGTGTGCCCTCGTTGCGGTGAGATTTTACTATTTGTAAACTTTATACATATTAAACCAAAAACATTCTGTTTAATTTTATCTAAATATTTCAAAGAAGCACTTTCAAAAATAGCTGCTCCACCAGAAAATGGAAATGATACCAAGACTGCCTTGTTAGATTAAGGCAGGGAGTGTCAATTGTAAAAGATCACATAGAGTATAATACTGTATTCTTTCCTTTTAACTTTACCTACTCATAGCTACTGCTTCCAGCTTCATGAATGATCAACTTTCTTATCATGATGACAGCAGATTTTCATATGAGTACCCCTGGTATGGGATGTAGCATGTGAGACCTTCTCTCCATCTCTAGATGCTTCCATTTTCAATTTGTATATTTATAAAACTGTCTCAAAAGAACCTTAACTAAGTTTAATTCTTTTGTTTAATTTTGTGCAGGATTCTGTATTATTATAGATTCGTTTTCATTGGTAAGACATTGTGATTGGTCCCATTTGAAGTTGTGCTGAACGAATGGAAACCACTTAAAGATAGAAAATATGGGATATGATTAGAAAACTTGTCTTGAAATGTAAAAAGAACAAGCCTTTCACCAGCAATCTTGTCAGTTAAATAAATAAAGAGGAAAACAAATTAAAAATAAGGAAGAACTGTAAAACTTAGCAAAATGATACCAACAATTGAGCATTGATGTTTCTCATGCTGATTTCTCTGTAATTTTTTTTCCAGTTGCTATTGTTGCTGTGAGAATTTGTTCGGGAGTCCATGTGTTGTGATATTTTTGATCTACAAATGGAGGAGGAGGAACTTATCCATGTACGCATGCCATTGAGGAGTTCATTCAAGCTCAAATAATCTAACACCGATAAAGGTACTCTTACTCAAATATTAAGAAGATGACAAAAGGTTTCAAGGAAAAACTGGGTGAAGGAGGCTATGGTTCGGTATACAAAGGAAAGCTTCGAAGTGGTCATTTCGTAGCTGTAAAAATGATGGCCAATTCCAAAGCCAATGGACAAGATTTCATTAATGAAGTTGCTACAATTGGAAGGATTCATCATGTCAATGTGGTGCAATTAATTGGATTTTGTGCCGAGGGATCGAAGCGTGCTCTTGTATATGACTTTATGCCTAATGGGTCTCTTGATAAGTACATATTTCCTGAAAAGGAAGGAAATATCTCCTTATTAAGCTTAGAGAAAATGTATGAAATTTCTCTAGGGGTGGCCTATGGGATTGAATACTTACATCGAGGTTGTGACACCCAAATCCTGCATTTTGATATCAAACCTCACAATATTCTTCTTGATAAGAATTTCACTCCGAAGGTTTCAGACTTTGGCCTCGCGAAATCATATCCAACAGATCATAGTATTGTGTCCCTAACTGCAGCAAGAGGGACAAGGGGATACATGGCTCCAGAGTTGTTCTACAAAAACATTGGAGGAGTCTCATACAAAGCTGATGTTTATAGTTTTGGGATGCTGTTGATGGAAATGGCAGGCAGAAGGAAGAATTTGAATGTTTTTGCGGAGCATTCAAGCCAAATTTACTTCCCTTCCTGGGTTTACGAGCAGTTCAATGAAGGAAAAGACATAGAAATGGAAGATGCAACAGAGGAAGGAAAGGAACTTTCAAAAAAGCTGATTATAGTAGCCTTATGGTGCATACAATTGAAGCCCAATGATCGTCCTTCAATGAACAAAGTTGTGGAGATGCTTGAAGGAGATGTGGAGCTCCTGCAGATGCCTCCAAAGCCTCTTCTAACTCCACAAGAGGTGCCAGCTGAGGATCATGTAAACAATAAAAACCCGGCAGAAATGTCAATTAGTATCAGATAGTGTGTGCTATACACTAAAAAAACTCAAAAGTAGACCATTAGTCTTATTGATCCCCACCTATATATGATAGAAAGAAGGCCACATATCAATATCTATTCTGATATACTCATCAAGAGACTTCTAAGTTATTTTGCTATGATTATCATTTGTCTGCCTCATATTGTGCTTTCCAGTTCAAGTTGTTTGAGATTTCTCATTTTTCTATTTCAATAATTTGCTGTCCATTCCTGTCGCTGCAATTGCATGTGAAACGAAAGAAATCACAAAAGAGTGGTGAAACCAAGTATAGAGAATGTTGATTAGTATGAAAATGGAGTCAATGCATGAAACATCATAAATTGAACGCTGAGTTCAATAACCTTGTTTTCACTCTGCATATATCGTTCACATCACTACATATCTGGGATAGGCTTTCTGAGCCCATCTGCAGCACATTATTATCCAGTGTAGATTTAATAGAGGAAGCATTTTGATTTCATTTGATCTGGAGAGCTCAAATGAGACTATCCCAATTTTTTTTACTCTACATAATATGGTGTAAATCCTAGTTTCCTTTTACTCAGAAAGCTCAAAGCAAGGAGGAATAAAGCGATGGTAAGACATAAGAAATGGGCACTCACCATGAATCTGTTTGTGTAGAAGAGTTTCAATGAAGAGAAGTGATAGCAGGTACCCTATTCATATTAAAAGAACACAAGAAGCTAATAAGTTTATGTTTTACAGGTGCTCCAATGGATAAGATGGTGCTTATTGGTGATTTCCTATTCACCTATATTCATCTTCTTTTCAACTATGAGGGTGACATCATGATGATTCTTAGTTAATTTGCTTCTTCTTTTTCATCTGCTTATGCAGAAGTAACCCTTTGCACATAATTTTGTACAAAAACTATATCATATTTCATTAATATTTTATTCTACTTTATACCATCCATTAAATACGACATTAATTTACATAATTTCATTACTTGCATGTGTTTAACATTCATGATACATAATATTTGGTTTTTTCTCGTGATGATAGTGCAAATTAAGAATCTTTAAAGATTGAATTTTCCTGACTACTTGAAGAAGCTGCCAAGGCACATTCACAAACAAGATCAAATAGTATCTTATTTGGTGAAAAAAGTTATTTATTGCCTTCTTGAAATATAGAACACACTTCTTCACAGAAATCTATAATTGAAAAGTTCATAACTTCTTCCCTTTATCATATTTCTTACTACAAAGGGAGTCAAAGTCTTCCAAGGCAAGGACAAATATTCATTTATTGCTAAGCAAATTCACATGGCAGGGCATTGTTTGAAATGTTGGGCACATGTACCTACAATGGTCCATATGATTTATGACAATATAGAAGTCAATGTCAACAAAGTCAGTTTGGTTGGTACAGCATCAATTTTACAATAAGAATGAATAATAATGATGGACATATACTATAAGGTGGATGAAACTCTCAAATTATCACTTGACATGCTATCACTGGACAAGCTTATTGTTGTTTATGTGCTTGAATATGCAATTTGCCAAGATAAAAAGACGTACAATCATCTAATAACATATTGTTGTTTAAAAATTATCTCTCCTATTGATAAAAAACAACATAAATTGAATTTAATATGACAAATAATAAATTAAAATTAAAATACTTGGCAATTATACCCCAACAACCTAAACTATCTTGGGGTCTCCAATTTTCTTGCAACTTGAAAATAGTGTGAAATAAGCTTTATTTATTGTCATAACCAACTACCTGATTTTTCTGTACATGAAAAATTCACATTCAAGTAAACCATACTCGTCTTTTGTTCATGATTAGGTTCATTGTAATCTTTTGCAAGTCACATTTGGTGACTTGAGTCATTAGAGACTTTGGACTAAGAATAAGGCAAGACTTAGTAAATATGTGCACATAAAGAAAATTAAGGAATACTATATCCAAAATTTATTAGAAGTGTTTATATATATATATAAAACCACTTCTAGTAAATTTGAAATGCTACTTTCTATATAATTAAAATATATATATTACAATTTTTTTCAGAAGTAGACGCCATGATGTGGTATAATTCCAATTATCGATTCTCCTATTAATTGATTATAAATTTTTATATGAATTGCTATTATTACTATGCCTATTTGTGTAATTAGAAATCTTGTGTGTGAGATTGATGAAGACTTGATCATTGTTGATATTAGTATATTAATTGAATTTATAGATAAAATAGAAATTTAATGTTGGGGATAATCACTTACAGCACCTGTTCATTATTCTATAGGTAGTTCCATATATTAAATAAGAATTAAAATATCTAAAATTAGATAAATATTGGCTGGTGAAATCTATGCACAAAAATAAAAAGTGTTTTTAGTAATTTTGTTTAATTTTAGATAAATTTTGATAATTAATATTTTTATATTTACAAATGATATTTATATTAACTTAAGAAAAAATAACAAAATACAATACCAAAGACTATGAATGTTAGTTTAAACTTAAAAATAATTAAAAAGACAACTTAACTCTACAACATTAAGTTATTGAAGAAATACTCAATTTAAAAAATAGCTTTCAAACAAGTCTTTCATTATCTTGTTTTATAAAAAGCAAAATAGGGTAGTAGAGCACATGAATGGAACTTTGCCAGAAAAAGTTCCATGTATGTTGTCAAATGGGGTATATATATATGGGCTAAAGCATGAAATTATTTATGCATGTCATCTCATCAATTATGTGTCATCGGTTACAATTGGCAACTATTTATGCATGCCACCTCATCAATCATATAACATGTACTATAATAGAGAGTGAAACTCTCCCACTAATTGATTATGATTCCTTCCACATTTTTTATTTGGTTATCTTTTTGTGGACCCGCATTTTTCACGTGCGTCCCCACTCGATCGGCGAGACTCGCTTTTTATTTGTGAAAAATTGATTTTTGAAAAAAAGTTGGAGTTGCCACTTATTTTATTTTTATTTCTGAAGGGAAAATAAAACAAGAAATAAAACCCTAAAAAAATGACTCCATAATTTTTGGAAAAGCGTGTCTTTGAAAAACCCGAGTCTAAGTCCGGGGATCAGGTGACTTATTGGGAAGGTACCTTTAAAAAGTAGCACCCCTCTAAGCCCTATAAAGGTCTCTACTGACTAAGTTAAGGGGAATATGACAATTAATCAGTTAATTATGGATACCTAAGTAGGCTAGGTGATTTCAAAAAAAAATTGCATGCTAAACAAGATCAAATCACAATAAAGGAGAGTTAGGGTGCGTACCTGAACCGCTCTTCAAGCGCTATCATAAAACATAAAAGTTAGTGTAGAATTGTAGCACACAACATTTGTTTTGTTCAAGCAAATCAAGCATATATCAAGACATCCAAGAATCACGTCAAATATGGATATAGTCATCAATGACATACAAGTCCTTAGAGTTCTAAAAAATTGATGAGAAGAGAGCATACTTGGATAGCAAGCTAGTACTCCTCTATGGGAAATCAAGAGCATCTCAACAATAAACATAAAACGAATTCAAGTGTTTCATCAAGAAGAATCAAAAATCAACATATCAAGTAAATAGTATTGAAGTGAGTGTTATGAATGTCGGGCCCCCACCAAAGCCCTAATTAATTTTGCATGAGTTGATTCTATGAATTCCATTATTTGGAATCATGAAGTTTATTCATGCTTATTGAAAATCAGTTGAAAATCAAATAAAATAGTGAAAATGCGTGCCGGAAGGAAAATGGCAGCAAAGGGGTGTTGAAATTTGGATTTTATTGCCTAGAGAAGGATCTAAAGATGGATTTTTCAAAGTCGAGAATGTTTAGTTGAACAATGGTTCTAAAATTCAATTTAAAACAGTGAATTCTCAATCAAAGAAGCAAGTAGGGGAGAAGGTGTGTGTAGTAAGGTTGCCGTGATGGAGTGGAGTTTGGGACTACTTTTGAGGCTGAAATGCTGGTATGGAAACAGAGACTTATTAGAATTCTAGAGGTCTACTTTGACAGGTGACAAGCTTCTCACAAGCAGATTCAACTATAGCTCTAATTCCACTGGATCAACATCTCTCAAGGACCCCCACTGCTATTGTGGTTCAAGCTGATTAACAACTTCAACTGAGTCATAAATTAAAACAACAAGCTCGTGGTATGTCTAGCATGCGAGGGGTTCCGCCTTAGAGGGTTTAGCTTCTCCTTTCTGCTATACGAAGAACTTGTGCATGATCTGACTAAAGATTGAAGACCATGCTTCCTGACAAACTTTCTGGCACTGCCTTTGGCCCAGGAAAATAACACAACTTCACCAACCTTTTTCCTTGATTGTTTTTCTCCCAGGTCAAGATTGAATCAACTTTCCAAGAACTCTGGCATATAGAAGAATTCTGGAATTAGTTCCTTCGCATCTGATGTGTTGCCCTTCCCAACTACACTTAACCATGATTGAAAAGGCGATCAGCATGGTCAAACTGACCACCCTGTGATTTTTGGTTCTCTGCACTGAATGGTGGCAGGCGCAGCAGATAGGATGGGGCAATTCCAGCACTAGGATGATGAGAACCATAATGAAACTCAAAGACCTCTAGATCGTCCCAGCTTTCATATCTTTTCTTAAATTCCTCTTCCCTTTCTAATGTAGCTGGCTGGACTGCTTCCACTTTCTTACCATTTTCAACCCACTCTTTCAACACTTGCCTTGATCTGAATTTATCTTTTCTATCCTCTGGCTCAAAGGAAACCGAAGTTTGCTTCATACTCTCTTCTCCCTTTTCCCATTCAGAAGTGAAATTCTTTTCCAGATCTTCAAGATTGGAGGCCATCTGGGCAGCTCTCAAATTTATCTCCGAGTGTGCTCATCCGATGCCAATGCCAGCTTCGAACGATTTCTTTCACATTCTGGTCTGTAGTGGATGAGTTTGAAGGTTTTGAGATGGAGTTTCTATCAATGGGCAGGTCTGCAACAATCACATCATAAATATAAAAATCTGTTACATTGCAAGTTTGATAGTTAAGTGGGCTTCTGCTGTTATCATCACTGTCATTAGCTATTAACTGTGCCAAATTAGGTTTATTGAAGCTCCTTGTGCTGTTGAGAATATTTAGTTCATTGTGAACGTCAACAGGTTCAAGAACAGGTGAGAAAATTGTCTCTAAGTTTGATAGACAGGGGACTGTGGCATATTTCGTATTCTCTGTAGTTATGGAATCAACTAAAGATGACAACTCCATCTGAAACTGAAGATTTTCGGCATCTAACAATTATTGCTGGTCAATGACTGCTTCATTACTTTCAGTATCCTGTGTGGAGACTTCATTGCTTGAAGAAACATCCTGACAACTTTGAATACATGATTCAAATTCTGCTGTTTGCTGAGAAATTCTAATGCGAGAGCAAGAATGCTTGGATATCATACTTGACTTCTGACATACATGGAGACCACTTTTTGTCTTAAACAGTTTGCATTGAACTTGATTTTCATCTTTAATGATAACATTCGATCTGTATTTCTGATGTGGGCCACAATCTTGAACCAAATACATCAGTGAGAAACAAAATGCCTCTAAGAGGTTAAATCAGCTGCAGCACAGAGACTCTCCAACTGTTATGTGAATTATGGAGATGAAAGTAAAGGCAGTACAAAGAGAGAGCGAGGAGAGTCTCAATGGGGACTTCACAACAAAGCCTTTAACTTTATCCATTCTTCAATTAGAAACTTGAATTCCGAAATCAATCTTGATCTCTCTCGAATAGGGTAGAATCCCCCCAAGAAAATTAGATGTTTCTGTGTACTGGTGGCAATTCAAAATGTGTAATTTTAACCCCAAAACAGCACTCAATAACTGACAAATTGTAGTCTTATCTCCAGTCAGAACCCATAATTTCCTTCCAGCTTGTGCAAGCTTGTTAATGCATTCAAGAACCCCATTTCGGAGTTTGTCTTCAACAGTAGTGGCAGCGAGAAGAATCAAATCTTTCTCAATCCTTTCTGCCACTTCCTCGATAATCTCCTCACAATCTGTACTGGCTAAGTTCTTGTCTTGAGGGAATTCCTCGTCGAATTGATTATATTCTTCCTCATCAGATTCTTGATACACAAATACCAGTCTTCAAACCAGCATCAACATTTTCATTGATGTGCAGCCTGGTCTGTACTTCAAACACTCTTTCATCTTGAGCAAGCCTCTCAAGCACGACACTGTCAGCATCTTTAAAAAGTAGCAGCAGCCTTCTCAAGTCTATGCACATTTAATTCGCAAGTCTCAAACATCAATTGATAATGATCCAGAATTCCATGACACTCCTTCAATACCTTTTGAAATGACCCTTCACCCGTTAGATTCAAATAACTCCTTTCGACAAACTTAGCCGCCACACAAACAAACAGAAACTTCGTACTCTTCCTTACTCTCCGTGACTGAGTTATAATTAAAGGTGATCTCCTCACCAAGCAAGCTTGTTATAACGAAGGAATTGAACTAGCTGGACTAACCACCGCATAGCTCATAACCTGATCATGGATAAGAGGATCTGTACTGCTTCTTTCAGCCAAATTATATAAAAAAATGCCCAGAACCCTATGCTTAACCTCATCATACCAAGAGCTTACAGCTATACTTAAAATATGTAACACCTTGTCCTTCTTCTCTTCAAGTGCTCCTTGAAATCTGACCTCCTTTGTACCATCACGTTTAAATTGTCCTAATTGTGCAGAAGAGATAATATCTTCCTCCCTTGCAAGACCAATAGACTGCATGTATTCTATGAAAGCAGACAGAAAGCGATCCTTGGCTTTTGATTCAGTCTCTGATCTAATGGAGTTTACCAGTTCAGCACACTCTTCTTCAACTTTCTCTATCTCTACAGCATACTTCTCCATCTTAAGACAAGGGCTCATTCAAATCTGGTTCCTCATGATCTATGTTTAAGAAACTTACAAGATTATTTACTGTCAGATTACCGAGAGATTGAACTTGACTTCTGAACCCACACTTACTTCTCATGAGTTTCTAGACATGCTGAATAATCTTCATAACCTCATCCTATCTGTCTACTTTGTTCGATGGAGTGATGGAGAAGCACCGAGGTGGCCATACATGTGAAGAAGAGAACTAACAGCAAGTTAATCTTAAACTTGACCAGAAGAGGGATGGCCATATGGTTGTCAACGTGCAGGTTCAGAAGGATGACTAAATCGTGGAGGAATTAGTTGTTTACATGTGGCATTTACTAGGTGGGAGGTATTGTCATAACCTATACAGGATCGTGCTCTATTGCTTACAGTAGCATCATCGATTCTCACCCTCCTGTAGAGAAGCACACAAGCAGTAGCAGATTTGACATTCTCCTCAGTTAGCTGATATGTGGCCACCATTAAAGTTGTAACGCTTGTCCTCATTTAGAAGCTTCATATGTGCAGTGCAGTGTTTGCTTCCTATGCCACTATATCTGGCAGCCATTAATTTATCCTGATATTCTTCTTGCATTCAAACTAGTTTCAGATAACAAAAGTTCTTTCCCTTCAGTTCTGTCTTTCAATAGAGCAAATATGATAAGATTCCCAACAGTCTGATGGCCAGCAAACGTCCCCAGAATTCCCTCTTTCGTCTTGCTTTGAATTCCAATCATCAGTCTCTACCAGTGAAGCATGAGCCCTATTAACTGTAAAGCAATTTTCTGGTAGCTGTAAAGGAAGTCAAAACTGATTGAACCATCCTATGTCCCTTATGAGCAGATTTTCCATAACAAGGTTATGAGAATCCTCTGTACTGCCAGTAACTTCAAAGCCTTCACGCTCTCCTTGACAATGACTTCTGATTCACTTCCAAAACTATCACATACTTCTAAGCATTCGAAGCATGAATTGTGACCTTCAAAACCCTTATCATGACAAAGATCACCATCCCCATCGTTACCTCTTTCACTGCATATCTCATTTAATAATTGGTGTCGTCGTCCTTCACCACTGCCATGACCTTACCTCATCAATTTTACCAGTACCAGGGTAGCTTCCATCTTGATGAGTTGAAAGGAAGACGTCAAAATCAATGATAAACACAAGCTTTAATTCATGTACGCGCTGGGCATAACAAGCTGCAATAGCCACATTTCCAAAACACGAAAGCCCATAGGACCTTTTGAAATAGCATGATCACCTGAAGATCTTATCAATGCAAAACCCATTGGTGGGTCCTGGCTGCTCTTTGATGCTGCTACGTGCTAGGTCCAGGCATTACTACTGAATCAACTGAGGTAATTCCTGCTCCAGCTGCAAGTAGTGGCAGTAGCATATGTTGGTCCAGAGCCATCAATGTAAATAATTCCTTTCTGTGAAGCCTAATCCATATACCCTCAGCATCCTCAAACTCTGCCTGTGGATTGGATAACCTGTTCTTTTCAAGCAGTAAATAGAGGTTCTCCCAGGAATCGGGGAAAGGTTCTTTAACAACTAAACTTCTTACACAGTGGTACAGAGCAAGGAACTCATCACCAACTTATATTGCCAATACAACCAACTGATTTTGGGGGTTTCCACTATCTGGCAGTATTCTCCCTCAATATCTTCTACAGAAGATTCCCACCTTTTGTTGCATTCCACACCATCAGAATTCAAGTTATCCTTAACATTCTTTATTCCAAAATAAAAATTCTTTGAAACTATCAGTATGTTTCTGAATTTCTTCTAACGTGAAGTCTGATCCTGAGTGGAACCCAAACCTCTCATCGCTGGGCGAATGCTTGCTGTATAATTTAACGCATCTTGAAACTCCTCAGTTGGATAGAAAACAGGAGCTTTTTCGATGATTGGCCTACATGCTCTAGCAACAGCTCGATTAATAATTCTATTGCACCTCACAAAATTCTGTAATGCACAACTTATCACCATTCTGTGCAGATTTCAAGAAGTTCCCGGATAAAACTGACAAAAATTCGCAGGCAGAGGACTTTAGTACATTCAAGTTATCTGCTGTAACTTGTGGGGTATTTTTTCAAACAGCTTCTGAGCAAAAGTAGAGTCTCCCATCTTGACAAGATCCTCCACTGTTTAAATTAGGTTCTTCATAATATCTATCATCAAGTTAAACAGCCAGAACAAGTGCGGATCCCTGAACCCAAGCAACTCCAAACCACCATTAAGAAAGGCAGCAGAATTTGACGTTGCGGAAAAGCATAGAGACAAAGTATGATTGAGACATAAGCAAGTGCAGATGATGGCTAGGAACCCAGAACTGCTTATCTTTCTAATTTTACTTGAACCCCTGGTACTTCCGCAGAGAACAATTTAGAGATTCTCACCCATGTTGTATCTTTTTGCCTTCACGAAACTGTGGCTGCATGATCTCTTCTCCAATTGCTAGTTTTCCGGTCACTACACCTTTCTTGAACCGAGGAATTTGCTCCCAAACTTGAATCTGCCCATCTATCTCTCTCCTCTCAATGCGTGTTCTCTGTTTTTCTCTCTTCGTCGAATCTATGGATTTCTCCCCCCTGTTTCGTGATAACAGCACGCTTCTGAACAACACCCTTATAAAACTATAGATTTTCTCAATGGCGGAATCAGGCTCCTTCTCGTAGGCATTTCTTCAAACAACCCCCATGCTCCTCACTCTTCCTTTCGTGTAGATACCCTGGAGTAATCAAATTTCCAGAAGCCACATCTCTAACCACCACATCAACCCACAAACTTACATCATTGTAACCAAGCTTAGCGAGCACATAAACATATAAACCTTGGAATATTCGGATCCAGAGGAGCCACATCTCTGATCCCCGTATGAACTTTCAAATCTGTATTACAGTACCCAGATTTAATGGGTGCATAAACAGCCGATAAGCCACTTGGACAATCCTCTCTAGACCCCATGTTGTTATAGCAATTCCAGAATTTTGGAGCGTTCAACGCCTGTGCTAAAACTTGTGACTGCCTTCCCAAACCTTGGAGTCACCCCCATATGAAGAGTTGATGGCTATGTGACGGGTAGGAAGAAAAACAAAAAAAAACGAGTATGGTAGAGAATAGCGGAAACGATGGGAAAACAGACATGGGAGATTAAAAGAAAATAAAACCACATCTCATGATTTTTCAATAGGCTCCGGTTAGTGGGAATAGGCACGGAGTTATATGCTTCTGAAGACATTAATGACATCCAAAATCAAAACAAGGCAAACAGGCAAGTAACCAATGTCAACAAAGCAAATTGTGGCCCTTTCCGTCCACACCAAATCAACAATACAATAAATATTCAGAAACGATCATGCTGAAAAATCGAACATGGGTAAAAATTCCAAGAGTAACAAAAAAACATACCTGGATAGCCTTGGTTGCAATTGCTCTTCTCCGTTTCCTCTGTTCTTCTCCCCCAAAAATCCTCCAATGCTTGCTGCTCCCAAAAAGAATCTCCTCCCTCAATAAAAAAAAAAAAGCTCCCTTTTTTTCCTTCCTCTCTCACGTATATATATGCCTTTCCCTAAAACCTAAATCTCCCTAAAAAAAAGGCGAAATCCCCTATTTTCTCTCTTCTTTTCTCCTTATCCTTTTTTTTAAATCTTCCCATTCAAAAGCAATCTTCCCAACTTCAAATTCTCCTCCAAAACCTTCCAAGGAGAGTCCCACTTTCCTTAAACTCCAATGGTAAGTTTCCTTGCAAAAACATGAAATTTTAGAAGTTAAATAATTGCATGAATAGATAAATAAGTAAATAAATTAGAAAATGGTAAAAATAATAAATAAATAAATAAGTTAAGGAAAAATAATATAAAGAGGAAAATGAAATAAAATAAAATAAAATTAAAATAAACAAATTAACAAAAAATGGGCCCTACGAGCCATGCAAACACGCAAGTCATATAAGTCACGTTAAAAAAAAATCTTAATAGACCCAGTATACCTAAACGGGCCTAAGGCGAGACTAAGTGGGCCTAAGGTGAGACTAAGTGGGCCTAGGGTGGTGCCTAATGGGCCAAGTGTATCTAAAAGCTATCCTAAAAAAAAACAAGAAAATCATAAGTCGAAGTTAGGGCTGCCAAGGGTCACAATAAGGGATCAAATAATCCCTCAACCAAAATCTCCGAGGTGACTTAGAAAAAGGTAAGTGGTATGAGTAGCCATGGGCCACCAAGGAACCATTGTGGAGCATTGAAAACGAATTTTAAAGACATGTGCTAAAGGGACAAAATTGAGGGTCTACAAATATGCCCCTCTTCGGTATAGATCACGAGTGTAGAGAATGTGAGTAGAAATACGAGTAATGAGCATAATGAAGTGAACTATACCGAAGAATTAAAGAAGGACCAGAGATTTTGTCCTAGCACATGAAGAGGTAAGATCAAAAGATGGGGTCTCAATGACATGGATGTGACAACTCTATGTGGGGGAAAATGACAATAAAGAGAAAAGGCATTTGACGAGTAGCACAAAGATGGAAAGAGGTGAAAATGATGATTCAAAGTCATGGATGACATGAATGACTCTGGATCATGGACAAGGTGAACGACTCTGGATCTAAAATAGGATAAAAGACTTTGGGTCATGAGCTCAGGGCTCTAATCGGAAAGAATGACTTTGGGTCAAGATGGAAAACGACTTTAGGTCGAGAGACCTAGGCTCTAAATGGAAAGGAAATGACTCTGGGTCGAGAGCTCCAGGCTCTAAAATAGGAAAGAATGACTCTGGGTCGAAATGAAAAGTGACTCTGGGTCGAGAGCTCTAGGCTCTAAAATAGGAAATAATGACTCTGGGTCGAAATGGAAAGTGACTCTGGGTCGAGAGCTCCGGGCTCTAAATGGAAAGGAATGACTCTGGACCATAATGGAAAATGACTCTGGGTCGAGAACTCCAAGCTCTAAAATAGGAAAGAATGACTCTGGGTCGAAATGGAAAGTGACTTTGGGTCGAGAGCTCCAAGCTCTAAAATAGGAAAGAATGACTCTGGGTCGAAATGGAAAGTGACTCTGGGTCGAGAGCTCCGGGCTCTAAAATAGGAAACAATGACTCTAGGTCGAAATGGAAAGTGACTCTGGGTCAAGAGCTCCGGGCTCTAAAATAGGAAATAATGACTCTGGGTCGAAATAGAAAGTGACTCTGGGTCGAGAGCTCCGGGCTCTAAAATAGGAAACAATGACTCTGGGTCGAAATGGAAAGTGACTCTGGGTCGAGAGCTCCGGGCTCTAAATAGATAGCCGATCAGGATACTTTCCGACTCAAGATGTCGGGTCGAGGCCACTCACAAGTGGCTAGAATGATGAAAACGAAACATCTCAGGGATGTGAATGATGCAAATGACTCCGGGTCGTGAGCTCAGGGCTCGGGGTGCTGTGAATGACTCTGGGTCAGGATGGAAAATGACTCTGGGTCGATGAATAGCTCTGGGCTATGAGCTCCGGGCTCTATGACTGATCGGCTAGAAGGAGAATGCGATACGCAAACTCCAGGTCAAACCACTCATGGGCGACCAAGTGATGAAAGCTCAGCTAAGAGCTGGAAAGACTCTGGGTCTATAGGAAATGATAGCTCAGGGCTAGCGGGCTCAGGGCCTAAGGGAAAAAAGATAGCTCAGGGCTATAAGACTCAGGGTCTAGAAGGAATGGATAACTCATGGCTACGAGGCTCGGGGCCTAAAAAAAGGATAGCTCAGGGCTAGCGGGCTCAGGGCCTAAGGGAAAAAGGATGCTCAAGGCTATAAGACTCGGGGTCTAGAAGGAATGAATAACTCAAAGCTATGAGGCTTAGGGCCTAGAAGGGAATAATAGAGTAGACCAACTCGAAAGTGGACATGAAATAAATTGGCTCAAAGCCACATACTCAAAATGTCAAGGGTCGGACTACTGAAACCAAGAAGGGAAATATGCCCCAGTATCCAGGGTGCTCACACTCTGAAAAGTCTAAACTGAAGGAACCCTCTATGTCTGAAAAGCTGCTCTGTCGATGAATCTCAAAAGGTAAATCTCAAAGAGTGTATATCATGGCTCATCTAAAAGTAAACCTCAAAGTGCGTAAAATGCTGCTCATCTGGATAATCCAATCTGCAAGGTAACAATGATGAAAACAAATCTGTCTCATGAACATCTGGCTAAAGGATCCACCCACACTCCTCGGGTGAAACCTGATGCGATCCGTCTCTATCTCAACAAATCCATGTAGGGAGGCCTTGATACAGTCGATCGTCGGAAGCTCTGGGCTAGTGCTCAATCTAAAACCAAGCTGGCCACTGTCTCAATCTCAAGGATACTCAAAGAAAATGGGGGAAATATGCCCCAGTATAAGATCTGACGTCAAAGTCATAAGCTAAACAACCGACACCAATCACCCATCCTCATATCACTGCCCAAATAAATCTCGTAATGGGGAGGGGAATATGCCCCAGTATGGATATCGGATGTCGAAGTCGTGAGGCAAACAAACTAACAATGATCATCCATCCTCGTACCGTTGCCCAAACACAATCTCATCAAGGAGAGGGGAATATGCATCAGTGTTGATAATCTAATATCGAAGTCGTGAGGTAAACAAACTAACAATGATCATCCATCCTCGTACCGTATACAATAACAGATAAGAATCTCGGGGGAAAGGGGGAATATGCCCCAGTGTGAATATATGATGCACAACCAAAGGATGAATCCAACATCATCAATCAACTGTCCTCAGCTCAACAATAATCTGCTAAGAAGTCAGAATAATGTATCGACCAATGCCTCAAGGGAGACACTCTAAATCTAATCTCAAATGAATAGCCAAAATGATGAGGAATGCGGTAATCTCAAAAGTAGAAACATGTCTCTGATGAATCCCTGACTGAATCTGATAGGGATCTGGTAACCTCAAAATGGGGAAATATGCCCCAGTATGCCTGATCTATACACTGCACTGAAAACTGCCTCCAACTCAGTAATAATCCACTAGTCTATCTCAGAAGTACTCCGCGAATGGAACCACTAGGGACTCAACGATGCTCCACTAGAACTGATATAGTCTCAACATACTCCACTAGGAATCTCGGATCAATGAAAATGTCCAAACTCAAAGAAAGTGCTCCACTAGAGGCTCATCTCAACCAAATGAAAGAGGAATATGCCCCAGTATGGATATCTAATGCACAACCAAAGGATGAATCCAATATCCTCAATGAACTGTTTCCCAACCCAAAAATCCATCAAACATCAATATGCCAAGCGAGAGAGAAACCAAATGCTTCCAAAAGTATCTTCCATAAAAGAGAACATAGTAACGACCATACTTCAACCAATCTACAAAAGCCTGTCCAAATGAAGACTGTCGAAGATAACATATGATCTCATGGCCTCAGGGTGGTTTTAAGACACAGGACGTAACGTAGGCCAAGGTGATAGGGTGAAAGAAATGAAAGGAAACTAGGCTCAAATACCCAATGATCAAAACCCATACCCTCGTGTACAAGATGTAATGCATAGAAAAATCTCATGAGTCATGGACTTAGAAGTAACCAAAGGGAATGTCGATAACGAAATGAGAGAAATGATGAATGATCAAACCATCAATGAAATATGTGAATGATGTGAAGAAAGTATCAAATCAGTAATGGGTATCAATATGTAGGGAATGAATAAAAGGTGGAACAAAGATCTGGAAAGAGATAATGGGATGCAAAAGAAAGCAATGAGAAAGTGGAATGAGTGATGATCAACCCATGTTAGTACAATAAAGGAAAGTCATATCACCAATGATGGAATGGTGGGTATAAGACAATGATCCGGGGACCCTAGTAAAAAGGTCACTCATCTCTCATACCTAATATATATCGATCATGATCCAAACAGCATAGGATCTCATAGAACTCTCACATGAACCCTCGACACTCCAAATGTGTAACAAGAGTGGCTCAAGGACTGAAAAACTCACAAAAACCCACAATGACAAATATACCCAATAAATGAACCTCAAAAGGTGGCATAAATACCCAATGGAACGAGATACCATACATGAGAATATCATTGCGCTTTTCTTTTCTGACCATACATGAAAATATAAAGAATGAACAAACTCTCTCTGACCACTGATGAATACATGAACCCCAACCCCTGAGACAACCTCTCAAACTAAGATCTCCGAATCAATGTCAAATGATGGAATGAATAGAGTGATATGACTGCCTTCTTTGCACTAAGACGTGAAGAATCATCAACCCGAGGAAGAGAATAGATAAAATGAAGCAAATAATGATAGAGACAAGAAAGAGAATGAATATATGATGATAGTAAAATAGAACAAATAGGGTGATAAGAGGATGGTAACAAAATGAGAAGATAGACCTATAAGTCTAAAGCTCATGAGACTTTCCTAGCAAATCAAAGGGCCCCAACCCGGGTATAGAAATGGTAATCAAAGCTATAAGAAAGAAATAAGGCTATAACATACCACGCGAAGCTCAATGGGCTAGCAACGGTCTAATATATAGAGGTGATAAAGTATGAGGCTAACCGAAATGATGGCCACCCATCCTGCGACCACGGTCTCAAACATAATACTTTTTTAGCTGATCCCCGTTGGTAGGCTCCGAAAATTGGTTTCCATCTAAATCTGTCAACCATGCAGCCTCTTCTGGAGTCAACTCTCGGATAACATAAGACCCACTCCAATTAGGTCTAAACTTTCCTCTAGGGTCTCCAATCAAACCTCTGAGAATCTTTCAAAACTAAGTCCCCTTTTTGCAATGGTCTAGGCTTGACTCGTTTCTTGAAGGCACGAGTCATCTTTCTCTGATAGGCCTGAACATGATCTGCTGCTCTCAATCTCCTCTCATCTAAAAGGTTAAGCTGATCAAATCGAGCCTGAGCCCACTCTGTCTCAGAAATCTGCTGCTCAAGGGCTACTCTCAATGAACCCATCTCTGTCTCGACTGGCAAAACAACCTCCATACCATACACTAGAGAGTAAGGCGTAGCTCCTGTAGAAGTACGAAAAGAGGTACGATATGCCCACAATGCAAAAGGAAGCTTCTCTGACCAATCTCGAGAAGTGTCAACCATTTTCCTTAAAATCTTCTTAATATTCTTGTTTGCAGCCTCTACTGCCCCGTTGGTCTGTGGCCTATATGCTGAAGATCTATGATGTCGGATGGCATACTCCTGCAACAAAGTATCTACCTCAGCTCGGAAGTGCACCCCTCTGTCGGAAATCAACTCATGAGGAACCCCATAGCAGCAAATGATGTGTGATCTAATAAAACTGGCAACCCTAGCAGATGTCAACCTCGCATATGATGCGGCTTCCACCCACTTGGTGAAATAATCTATGGCAACTAGGATGAACTCATGACCACTGGAAGATTTTGGTGAAACCTTCCTAATAATATCAATACCCCATACTGAAAATGGCCATGGCGAGGTCAAAGCGTGTAACTCTGACGGCGGTGCATGAATGAGATCACCATGAATCTGACACTCTGGGCATTTCTGGACAAACTGACAACAATCTGTCTCCATAGTCAACCAGAAATAGCCCGTCCTCATAACCTTACGGGCTAGCATGTGTCCTCCCATATGCGGACCACAAACTCCTGCATGAACCTCTCTCATCACTCGATCTGCAGAGGCTCGATCTAAACATAATAGAAGCATACCATCAGCTGATCGCCTGTATAAGGTATCTCCGCAAATCACAAATCTAGTGGCCAAATTCCTCAATGCTCTCCGATCCTTGGTAGTGGCTACCTCAGGGTATGTGCCAGATCTAAGGAACTGATAAATGTCATGATACCAAGGTAGATCATCCTGGTCCTCTATCTCTCCAATCAAACAACAATAGGCGGGTGTAGACCTCGACTCAATCAGTAATGGACGTATGACTACATCAATCGGAATGTCCACGGAGGAAGCTAAAGTAGCTAAGACATCAGCAAATCGGTTTTGCGCTCTAGGCAGATGAACATATCTCAAGTCGTCAAATCTCGCGACCAACAACTCTAAATAAGCATGATATGGCCTAAGCTTCACGTCCCTAGTCTTCCAATCCCCCTGAATCTGCCTGAGTACCAGATTGGAGTCTCCAAATACCTCCATCTGTCTAATGTCAAGCTCTAATGCAGTCTCTAAACCAAGGATACAAGCCTCATACTCAACTATGTTATTCGTGGCAGGATGTCGATCAAAGAATGCCAAACGAACGGACCTCGGAATATGATCACCCTGAGGGGATACCAATAGAACACCTATCCCATACCCTGACTGATTGGCTGCACCATCGAAGTACATGCACCATCCTGATAAGCTGGTCATAGCAACAAACTCCTCATTTGGAAAATCATCATCAACTGGTCTATCCTCAGATGTCGGTAGTGAGGCTAAGTGATCGGCGACAATACTTCCCTTAATAGACTTCTAAGAAACATACTGAATATCGAACTCTGTCAAAAGTACAAGCCATCTCATCAATCTACCAGTCAATGCAGGTCTATCAAACAAGTATCTCAATGGGTCCAGGCGGGATATCAAATGTACTGAGTACTCTGTCATGTAATGCCTCAACCTCCTGGTAGCCCAAACTAGTGCTAAGTATAGGCGCTCAATCATAACATATTTCACTTCATACTCCAACATCCTCTTACTCAAGTAGTAAATAGCCCGTTCCTTCCCTGAGTCATCAATCTGAGCTAACATACATCCCAAGGCCATGTCTGAAACTGACAAATATAAGTGGATGTCCTGGCGTAGGAGGCACTAAAACAGGAGGAGAAAGCAAATACTCTTTGATCTTCTCAAATGCAAAGTGACAGTCATCATTCCAAACTGTTGGCTGGTTCTTCCTCAAAAGACGAAAGATAGGCTCACATATGTCTGTCAATCTGGCTATGAATCGATTGATGTACTGTAATCTGCCTAGAAAACTCCTGATCTCTTTCTCAGTCTTTGGTGCAGGCATGTCAAGTATGGCTTTGATTTTATCTGGGTCGACCTCTATGCCTCGCTCACTGACCATATGTCCCAATAATTTCCCAAAAGTCACTCCAAAGGTGCACTTCTTGGGATTCAACCTCAATCTAAACTTTCGGATCCTCTCAAAGAATCTCTCTAAAGCATCTAAGTGATCTGCTCTACCTCGGGATTTCACAATCACATCATCCATGTAAACCTCGACATCCCTATGCATCATGTCATGAAACAAAGTGGTAGCGGCTCTCTGATAAGTGGCTCCTGCGTTCTTCAACCCAAATGGCATAACTCTGTAACAGTAGGTACCCCACTCAGTAATAAAGGTTGTCTTCTCCATATCCTCTGGAGCCATCAAAATCTGATTATACCCTGAAAACCCATCCATGAAAGACAACATCGAATGGCTTGCGGTGCCATCAACCAACAAATCAATGTGTGGAAGGGGAAAGTCATCTTTAGGGCTGGCTTTATTGAGATCTCTGAAGTCGACACAAACCCTAACTTTGCCATCCTTTTTAGGAACAGGGACGACATTAGCCAACCACTCTGGATACTCAACTACTGATATGAACCCAACACTGAGTTGTTTCTGAATCTCCTCTTTTACCTGTAGACTCCAACGTGGATGCAACCGTCTCAATTTCTGCTTAACTGGTCTAGCATGTGGTAAGGTAAGTAAATGGTGCTGGACTATAGAGGGATCAAGACCTGGCATGTCTTCATAAGACCATGCAAAGACATCCAAGTATGACCTGAGTAAATGGATGAGTCTATCTCTCTCATCTGTAGATAGGGGTGAACCAATCTTCAGCTCTCTAGGCTGATCCTCTATGCCAAAATCAACAATCTCAACATCCTCTGTAGTAGGTGAAACTCTCTCATCTGTGGGACCAGAGTCATGATCAAAAGAGTCCCTATCCGAATTGGGCTGTGCAATCTCATCATCTATATCAAATATCTGTGTAATGGGTGAGTAGGGTGCAGATGTAGAGATACTATCACAAGAGACAGATGAATACTAAAAAATACTCAAATCCATAAATGAAGCAATAGAAACATCGTCAGAGCGGGAGACAAATCCCGATAAAACATCAAAAGAAAGAGGTGGGTCCACAAGGTCGGACGCTCCCTCAACTGGGCTAACAATGCCCTCAAACAAGCTACTATCATCCTCTGGAAGCTCTGGAACAAGGTGAGTCTGAGTCTCCTCAAAAACCTCAATGGTAGACACCCCAAACATATCAAATGCTGAAACAGACTGAAGCTGAACAATGCTGGTAATCTGGCTCATGGTCATCATGTCCATCTCATCTCGGTACTCATCATGGGAAACAACTCCATCAATCATCTCAGTAGAATCAACCATCACCCCATCACCAGTGATCTCCTCTAGAAAGTATAGAGACAACATGCTAGCTCGATTTGGAGACGTGGGAGTAATCGTCAAAGGGAAAGAAGAGTCGGGAGTCCCATCACTCAACTGTAGCTGGTGAATAGATGCTGAAGATCGGTCTCTCTATTTCTATGAACCAAACTATCAATCTCCTCTAGACGAGGTCGAGTCTCTGATCCTCTGACAAAATAGTCAGCCAAACTCATCCTATAAGGTCAAATAGGATAATCAAATGATGTGTGGGATAAACGGGCTCTCACATTCTCCTTGCGCAGCTGCGCCATGTGACGATAATCAGCCTAAGTAGGGATGAATCCAAGTCCAAATGTCGTATCATGATCGATGGTAGCTATGAACTCGCTCGGTCCCTACTGACGTCGTCCTAACCCCATGCCAGGTAGAAAGGTCATACCCCTCATCATATCAAGGACCACTGTGCTACTGTGCTGATCAAATGACATAGCCACAAAGTCTCTACAAAAATCCTCAATCTCGAGAGTCTGTATCTCATCAAAAGTAAACCCAGTCAGAAGTAGGTCGTCCTCACTGTGACTGATCTGAAGTACTGGCTCAGAAGCGGCAAATATATCCCTGGTAGAGTGCACTGTGATGACCTACCCATCATGAATAAACTTCACCTTCTGATGAAGGGAAGAAGGAATAGCTCCAGCTACATAAATCCATGGTCGGCCTAGTAGTAGGTTAAAGGATGTAGGAATCCTCAAAACCTGGAACAAAGTGGAAAATGTGGCTGGACCAATCTGCAAATCAATCATCAAGGTACCCATAACCTTCCTCTTGGTGCTATCATATGCCCTGACTGTCTGAGTAGAAGGACCAAAATCTGAAGGCGTGAAACCAAGGGCTATAGCAGTGGCTAAAGGGCAAACATTCAGGGCTGAGCCGTTGTCCAGTAGGACAGATGGGACTCTACGGCCTGAACATCCAACTGTGATGTATAGAGGGCGCACGTGGTCTAAACCATCAGGTGGCAAGTCATCATCTGAAAATACAATGCAAGTGGCCTTGCCAGCCGTCATCATATGAATCAATCCCTCTGGAGTGGTGGTAGTCTCTACTCTGATCTGACTCAAGGCTCGAATCAAAGCATCTCTATGAGTACTGGATGATGCTAATAAACTCCAGATGGAAATGCGAGCCTGAGTGCTCTATAGCTGTCTCAAAACCTCATCATCCTCTCTCCTAACCTCCTCATGAGAGGCTGTACGCTCAAATGGTCTGACTGCTGGTGGTGGCGGTTGAGCTATCCTCCCACTACGAGTCACAATCTGTATCTCTCTCCCTGCTGAGTCATCATCCTCTGGCCATAAAGTGAATGGGACAAAAGCATCCTGACATCCGATAACTAAGGGTGTAGGATGAGTCAACTGGAATGGTGCCTCGTCCGGGATCAAACTGAATGGTGCAGGAGTTTGAGGGACCACTGAAACCCCATCAACCTCATAACTGTCATGCAAAACAATCGGCTCGGGTAATCCATCATCCCAACTCAACATGTGTATACTGTCATCCTCTATAAGGTCCATGTGATGAATATCTCCTGAAGATGGATGCACTACGCGTGTAGAATGAGTAGGAAGAGGGTTGGTGGTCACACTTGGCTGCCCCAAGTTGACCAAACCCTGATCTATCAAATCCTGAATAGCATGTCTCAAAAGCAGTGCAATGGTCCGTGTCATGCCCTAGTCCTTGATGGTAGGAACAATGTAAGTCCATCTTGAAGCGAGGTGGTATGGGTTGGGGTAAAGGCCTGGATGCTAATGGAATCAGTAATCCACCCTCTGTGAGCTTCTGAAAAGCTCGACTCAAAGGCATACCCAACTGAGCAAACTGACGTGGTGGCCTCTGCACATAAGTAGTGGTCTGTGGAGCTCGGGGGTCGAGTATATGGGGCAGGAGGCCTCTCTGCGACGTGTGCAGCAAAAACAGGTTGTGAGTCCGGATGCAGATAAGTAGGAGTCATAGGTCTGGATGGAGTAGGTGGTCTGTAATGCGCATGAGGTGAAGGTGGATAGTAGTACCCAGGAGTCTGCCCAACTGTCTGATAGCGTCTAGAAGGTCTCATCCCTGCTGAACTGATAGCACCAACATCTCCTGATCTCTGTCCTCCTAAAGGCCTCTTCTCCTTAGAATCAGTAGGGGAAGACTCAGACCATAATCCTCTAGCAATGCCCTCCTCTATACCATACAAAGCCTGTACCAAAGATCTAAAATCCGTATGGGGAAATCCCATCAAGTGTCTAGCAAATCTAGGCTGTAAACTCCTCATGATCATGCTAATCTGATCTTTCTCTGAAGGACGGTCTATAATCTGTGAAATCTTCTCCCTCCAGATGGAAATAAATGAAGTGACTGACTCCTCCCGCCTCTGTCTCAAAGCCTCCAACTCTCTCCTCGAAACATCAATGACAGTGTTAAATGCAAACTGTCTCAAAAACTCCTGGGCTAAGTCATCCCAAGTCCTACGGCATGATACCTCCAATGAAGCGAACCAACGCTGTGCAGCACCACTCAATGACATAGGGAAGAGCATAACCATCTGGGCATCATCTAGTCCATGGGCCCTCATAACAGTATTATAGAGTCTCAAATGGATGCGAGGGCATCCTATGCCTGTGTATCTCTCAATTTCAGGCATCCTGAACTTGGCCGGTAGACTGGCCACTGGTGCTCCATCAAAATCCTCCCAAGTAATAGCTCCATCTGAAGTCCTCATCTGCCTCAACTTCTGCTCAAGTTTATCCATACGAGCATGTGGGTCCTCTGAGATCGGAGTAGGCACTATGGCAGGAGGTGGTGCAACCTCAGTCTGACTATGTAGAGTAAAAGGTATAGTCTGTGGTGCTGGCTGACTGTGCGGAGGTGGTGGTGGTACTGTGGTATCAAACTGGATATCCTCCTGAACTGGGACCTGTCGGGCCTGCTGCCCATCTATCCACTGGCCAAGGCTAGCTATAGCCTCCTGGATCGAAGCCATGGCCGCAGCAAACTGGTCAATGGTAACTATCTGAGAATCCATATCCTCCTGATCTGATCTCTGGTCTAACTGGTCTGATGCTCTAGTCAATCTGCCTCCAACTCTAATCCACGAAGGCGAATCCAGACTGGTCACGGTAAACTCTCCTACAAATATGGAAACACTGGATAAGGTGCGGTACAAAAGCGACTCTGTATGAATCAAGTGCTGATTACTACCAAAAAGTGCTATTTTGTAGACCTAATTATAATGATTTTAACCACCTTTGAGTAGTAATCATATTCATTTAACCCAATTAATTCATTAAGGTCCTTAGTAATTGGTTTTAACCATTTTTGTGGCAAGTTTACATGTTTTTTATCAGCTTATGAATCGATTCAAGCATGCCAAATGATGGAGGAGCTACTTGGACAAGTTAAAGCAAGGATTTTGGATGTTTATAGGCTTGAATTTCAAGTGGAAACACGGGCACAAGCAATGGAAAAGAGGAAAACAGAGTGAAGAAGCAAAGTGAAAAAAATCAAAATGTAGCAGCTGCAGTCTTCTTTCGCACTTTTGGAGCACTTCCCGAAGTCCATTTTTTACATGCTATATACCATTTCAAAGCTCTGGAAGTCAAGAATCCAACGCTTCAAACCGTGCACGATTTGGATCTGAAATGAGGAAGATATGGCCTTCGGAAGCCAACTGCTCCAGGTTATGCGAAAATTTCGCATTCCACAAGGTGTAATGCGAAATTCGCATTCCACCTTCAAAATTCGCATTCCACATGCGTGTTGCGAATTTTCCTCTGTTTTTGCCGACTCCACTTTAGATATTTTCCTTTGTATTTTGTGATGTAATTTCCTTTCTTATCCTTGTAACTAACCAATCACAAGCTTTTGCTTTTGTAAAGACTATATAAGGGGTGGAAATCACCTCTTGGCATATATAAGATAGGTGACGTTTTTTTACACTTAGAATTCTTACAAAGCTCTCCCGTTTCTATTTTCTTAGTATCCAAACAGCCTCTAAGGGCTTTTCCTCAGAGGATGATTGGCTAAAACTTTTAGTTTCTCAAAGTATGGATGTTATGTGATGGCTTGGATGCAATCCCATGGAAATTTCTCGCACCCGGAAGGTAAGGTAGACGTTTTTCATTAAAGGTTCATTAATGCAAAGTTTGGTTTTTATTTCCTTTGGACAACTTCCAACGGCCAATACTTGATAAGCTTTTGGATTTCTATCTATTAGTTATCTCCTACGAGCTATTGGAAGGTGAGGTTTTCAATTCCAAGTTTTGCATTAATCCATTAGAACCAATTTCAATGGCCATTTGAAAGGTGAGTTTATCACCTAGAATGACTTTGAGTTGCCAATATTTGATAAGCTTTTGGCTTTAGACCATTAGTTATCTCTTACGAGCCATTCAAAGGAAGTCTAAGATGAATAACCATTGATGAAATTCACTACCATCTGTTTTGTCATTTTAAAGGATTAAAACTTGATTTGCTAAATCCATACCGGTTCGGGAAGCAAGCATCACCATAGTTGCAACCCAACGCGAGGAGCCTATCCTGAGATTTCCAATTTGCATAAGAGCCAGAGCATAGCTATCCTATCTTTGAGAAACTTGTTTTTACACCCTTTCATTTTAGTCTTTAATGTTAGCTTAGATTAGTTTAAATCTTTCTGAAATATTTACATCTTCTTTTAAAGCTAACATCTATAAGAAAATCACCTATTTTCCTAATTTGAATATCACTTGTGTTTGCGAAAACCCTTCCCAGTGAATGATCCTAGAACCACTATGCTATAGTAGCTTGGCTACTTTAGTAATAGTATTCAAGGTATAAATTTTGTTGATACGCCTTTAAAGCTAAGCTACCATGAGTCGCATCAAGTGCGTAGAAGCAAAGCCCAAATATACTCAATCTGATACCCTCCTCTGATTACACCAAAAGGAGACTAAGGAAGGGATAGCCAAATCCAATCGTGACCAAGGCAGCTCTGAAGGTCCACAGATGCACCCACGTGTAGGAATAAAATCTTAATTGGGTTTAGGCTAACCTACAAGGTTAAGGCGGCTCTATAAGATAAAATAGGTGGGTCAAAGGATCCCTAGCAGAAGCGATCGTACCCTCCAGCGGTACGCAACCCTCTGCACGTCTCCAAGGAGACGGGGTGCTTCCATGCAAGGTGGTCATCACCTCCACACATGCACTTCCTCGCGTTCCCAAGGGGTTTCTTAATGGTGAAGGCTCTCCCATCTCTCAACACTCAAGGATAATCTAAAGTGCACAATGAAGGATGTGGGTGCATCCGAAAATCCTAAGATCTAAAGTGAGATAGTGGTCAAAGACAAGCAATCATACAAACATGCAAGAGAAAGGGTTGTCATGCAACAAGCAGTCATGCCAAGCAGATAAGTATCATACAATCAAAGTCATATCTAGCATATGTGAGAGTGAATCATGCTAAAGTGAACAAACAGTTAAGTGATCACATCAAACAGTCATGCAAATCAAATAAATATCAAACAAACAAAGTCCTATCTAACATATGTGAGAGTGAATCATGCTAAGTGAGCAAAACAATCAAGTAATCATCCAAGGCAATCAAACATGTTAAGATAGCAAACCAAACAAGCAAGCAAATCAAATCACCTTGCCTAAAAATAGAGGTATCCACTAATCAACCAATTAAACGCCACATTTTCCTCAACTAGTGTTCAAGCTTGATCCTCAAGAATCCCCAGTAGAGTCGCCAATTTGTGGACCCGCATTTTTCACGTGCGTCCCCACTCGATCGACGAGACTCGCTTTTTATTTGTGAAAAATTGATTTTTGAAAAAAAGTTGGAGTCACCACTTATTTTATTTTTATTTTTGAAGGGAAAATAAAACAAGAAATAAAACCCTAAAAAAATGACTCCATAATTTTTGGAAAAGCGTGTCTTTGAAAAACCCGAGTCTAAGTCCGGGGATCAGGTTACTTATTGGGAAGGTACCTTTAAAAAGTAGCACCCCTCTAAGCCCTATAAAGGTCTCTACTGACTAAGTTAAGGGGAATATGGCAATTAATCGGTTAATTATGGATACCTAAATAGGCTAGGTGATTTCAAAAAAATTGCATGCTAAACAAGATCAAATCACAATAAAGGAGAGTTAGGGTGCGTACCTGAACCGCTCTTCAAGCGCTATCATAAAACATAAAAGTTAGTGTAGAATTGTAGCACACAACATTTGTTTTGTTCAAGCAAATCAGGCATATATCAAGACATCCAAGAATCACATCAAATATGGATATAGTCATCAATGGCATACAAGTCCTTAGAGTTCTAAAAAATTGATGAGAAGAGAGCATACCTGGATAGCAAGCTAGTACTCCTCTATGGGAAATCAAGAGCATCTCAACAATAAACATAAAATGAATTCAAGTGTTTCATCAAGAAGAATCAAAAATCAACATATCAAGTAAATAGTATTGAAGTGAGTGTTATGAATGTCGGGCCCCCACCAAAGCCCTAATTAATTTCGCATGAGTTGATTCCATAAATTCCATTACTTGGAATTATGGAGTTTGTTCATGCTTTTTGAAAAATCAAGAAAACCATGAAAAATAGTTGAAAATGGTGCAAGTGCATGCCGGAAGGGAAAATGGCAGCAAATAGTATGTTAAAAATCTGGATTTTAGTGACTAGAATGGCTCTAAAGATTGATTTTTCAAAGCTGAAAATATTTAATTGAGAAAAAGATTCAAAGATTCAATTCAAAATAGTGAATTCCTAATCAAAGAAGCAAAAGGAGGAGGTGTGTGTAGCAAGGTAGGTATGATGGAGGGGAGTTGGGAGGTTTGGCTATGACCGCATTGCTGGTGATTGCAGGTGCTCTGTTATTCTCTCTAAAATTTTCTCTTCTACTCTGGTTGCATGCATTCAAGCGCACCAATACATCGCTGCATTCCCGGGCCTTTTCCGATTCCTTGAAATTCCATATATGTGAACTTACTTCCAAGAGCTTTGGCATTAATTTCCCCATATGAATCTCTGAAATTTGCTGAGAAATTTAGTCTTTCTGGACTGCCACTCTGGTAATTATAGCACTGGAATAAGTGGTGGAACCACATCCAATTGTGTTTTTAGCTTTGTATGAGAGTTGAACCATCGAGTTCAATTGGGTAAAAAAAAAATGAAATCATTATCGTTCCTTCAAGCCTTTCTAGTTACCTTAAACTCATTCTTGTTAGCAGCCTGTTTGCAAAACTATCCCGTTGTTGAACCAAGGACGTTCCCTTCTCTACTGCAACATTCAACTTCTTTTCTCAAAGAAAAAGCTACTTCATCTGCCTCGTGATCAAGTGAAATAACTTAGCGTTCTCCCCTCTTTCTGAGTCTCAATATGCTTTCAACTACAGTAACAAAAGATTGACATTTCTTCCCCATTATACCTTATCTCTCTCCCATCTTTGCTTCAGTTCATGATTACCACCAAGGCCTATTCAGTCTTATCTTTCAAAACCACCTACATTCTAGATCCTGTTTATCATGAGTTGGCATCTATGAGCTCTTAGGTTCATTCTACTTCGATGTATCAGCATTTTCAATGGTTTTAACATTTATTTGCACTCATTCATATCCTTTTCTCCTAAAGCGACAGTTTTTCCCAAGCGAAATGTTCTTTAGTGTGATTAGCTCTAAGTTTTAAACTTTCCCTACGCATGTGCAGGAAAGCGGTGGATATGCAGTGATGAAGGGTCTCGTAAGGTCGAAGAGACAGCGTCCAAGGCTTATGCCATGGTAGATTCTGGTAAGTGAAATGATGGTCGCAGCCGGCATAGGGTCAGAAGGGCGGCGGCTGCGATGGGATGAAGTGCGGTGGTTAGAGGAATGTCAGCCCAGAAAAGAAAACCTGGGGCAGAGGAGGCCGGGAAGCAGGCGCACCATACGTCGAAATCAAAAATTATTAAGCGGAGGGTAGGCCGCGAGAAGTGGGAACGAGACTAGGACGTGTATGACCCGAGAAGCATAACCGGAGGGTGGCACCGCGCACAGGCAGGCGGGTAGTAGCGGTTTTCTCTATTTTTAATATTATATTTATTATTAATTTAGTTTAATTAGTATAATATTCTCATATAAATTTTATTATTTATATCATATTTAGTGACGTTTATTATAAAAAATAAATATGATAATTCAGCACCCTATATACATTTTTTTAAAAATTTTTAATTTTAAAAAAATTATTTTTTAAAGTTTTTAAAAAAGATTAAGTATTATATAAAATTATATATAATTAATTTATTTAATAATATTTTTTTGTATTTCTTATATTTATTTATTATTAGATAATTTCTAATTTAAAAAATTAATTATTTTTATTTATATAATTTTCTAAAATTTTTAAATTTAAATATTAATTGAAATTTGTAAAATAAGAATTTATTTTTTACTAAATATAAAAATAATATATATTGTAAATAATTATGAATAAATATATATTTGTTGATATATTTTATTTTATATATATTAAATTATATATAATATAATATAATATATAATTTAATTTATTTATTATTTTAGAAAAAGAATTATATTTTAAAATATATATATATTGAAATTATATAAAGAATTATTTTTAATATAAAATCGATCTTTTATTATATAATAAAAAATTTATATTTAAAAAATATTATATATTATCTATTATAAATTTTATTTAAATAATTTAAATATTGTTAAAATAATTTTAATAATGATTCTTTATTATTTAAAATTGTATAAAGTAATTATAAGATATTTATATAATATTTTATTTTTATTTTTTTTTAAATAAAAATTATTATCCTATTAAAATTATCATATATATGTAATTATTTCTTTTATTATATTATATATCAAAATTAAATTGAAAGACAAAACTTTTTTATTATATTAATAATTATCAATTTTTATATGTTATTTATATAAAGATATTTATTATTTGTTTTTATGATTTAAAATTTTATTAAATTATTTTTTTAATATATAATGTATAATTTTAAAAATTTGTATAAATGTAGTATGTTTTTAATTAATTTATTCTATATAAAATACTTCTTTTATTAAGAATAATAATTTGTATTTATTTAAATTTTTTTTGTTTGTGTTATTACATTATTATTTTTTTTTTTTTTTGTTTTTGTTTTATGATTTGTATATTTATTAATTCTTTGTGTGGTTTTTAGTATTTTATAATTTTTTTGCTTTATATATCTTATATTTTTTTATTTTATTTTTGTGTTTTATTTTTTTATAATTATTTGTTATTTTTTATTATATGTCGTTTTATATGTGTCTTTTTGTGTTAATTTTTTTTTTTTATTAAATATTTTATTTGTTTTTTATTTTTTATTTTTTTTTTTTTTTTGTCTTATTATATATTCTTTTTTTATTTTTCTTTAGTTTTTTTTATTATGTTATTTTTTTTTTTTTAATTTTTTTGTTATATTTTTTCTATTTATATTGTTTTTGATTTTTTAGTTTTTTTTTTTTTGTTTTATATATTATTGTGTTATTTTATAATCTTATTTTTATATTTATTGCAATATAATATATATTTATATATTAATGTTAAAAATTTTGAGATTGAGATATCTATTGGTAAGAATGAGTTTCGGATAATTGAACTAAGTGGGTACACGGATGAGAGGTGGCGTGTTTCTGTATAGTGCGTGGTCCTCCATGTAGGAGTGCAGGCTGTCCCCTCAATCATGCTCTTGATTTCAAGTGGTCCATACAAATTTAGTGTGCAGAACATTGAGATTCGTTTTCTCTAAAGTTGGTTCATTATTTTGGTTCTCTGCTATGATTGATGATGCGAGCTAGTTTCTCAAGAAATTATCCCTCACTTTGTGACCCTCTCCTCCATATTCAGGTACGGAGCAATGAACCTCAGAGACTCCTTGGGATCAATATTAATGAGAACTGAACATGAAATACAGAATTCTTAATTGAAGCCTATGACATTGCGTTTAGAGTCTTGGGAAGTGACTTAGACAAGACTTTCAAGCAGAATTCTGAACTGCATGTTTGTAAGTGTTGATCACCTTGTGGATGGATCTCTCAGAAACAGTTTCAAATTTTCCATGAGATGGCTCTCCAAATTGCAACAACTTCTTATTCTTTCAAAGAGCGATATCCTCATCACTAGAGTTTTCCATTACACTTTCCATGACTGCCCACAATGAGAAACACCAAAGAGTATATGTGCATTAATCCATATGAAATGTACAAATGACCCAAATGTTGTTTCAGAAGAGGAGGCATCAACACTTAATTCCTTCTCTTCCAGTTCTTCCTAAGTCTATGTAGACTTCCTCAGATACTATATTTAATTCACAAACCTCAGACATCAATTGATACTGATCCAGAATTCCATGACACCCTTTCAATACCTTTTGAAATGCCCCTTCACCTGTTAGATTCAAATAGCTCATTCGACAAACTTGGCTGCCACACAAACAAACAGATACCTCATACTCTTTCTTACTCTCTGTGACTGAGTTATAATCAAAGATGATCTCCTCACCGCATTGAATTTGACGTACGGTGTAGCTTCCAATCTGGTACTGACCTTCTACAGCAGTGACTTTGGCTTCACGGTTAGGTCTGCATAAATGACAAATTCAGCTTGCATAGTTAGCCTTGTGTATTGCATCAACAACAACTAAATTCCACGGATTCGGCTCTTGATCCAATTTTAGGTTCAATAAAAGTTACTTTATTCCATGGTTGAATTTTAACAGCAGCATCAGGAACATCTGTAGCAAAGGTAATTGGAACCCAAATTTTATTAATTTTTCCTAAAACACTACTATGCTTCTGAATTGAATCTTGATCAACTAAAGATTGGAGCTCGGAAAATGATGAGGGCCATTGCTCATGTCCAGCACCATCAAGATAATACCAGTCACTAAAATCACCAAAGGCAAAGGAATAATCCTTGTCAGAGAATGTGCTCAACCTAGAATCCAAAGCTTCTTTTGACGTGATTTCTGGGTATCTGAAAAATCTATCTATTCTTTGATCAGGCTGTCCTCCAATACGAAGTTGATGCCAGGATAAGCCTTCAGCTCCCAATTTCTCCCACTGTGCATGCTCAAACGGACGCTGCAAACTCCCCCAGAGTCTCTAGCTCCCTGCCAGGAATGAAGGCAAAACTCTTTAATAAAGCTCTAACCCTTTCATCAATCTGGAGACCCTCTAATGGCTCGGATGCAATGGAATTGTCATTGTTGCAAGACATCGATTGCAGCAAAAGTGGCAGGTGTTTTCCTCTTCTAGCAGTTTGTTGGACTCTGTGGTATCTCCAGCCTCGGCCAGATGGAATTACAGGAGCCTCTGGAGGACTCCACAGTTGAGTTATAGTGTCTGAAACAAAGGGTGGGAAGTTCACAGGCACTAACAGAGAAGCTGCGTTTTTAATAGTTAACCATCTGTAGTAAACCTTTCTCCATGAAATTTCTTTTTCTCACCGAAGAACACAGATATTAACAAAACATCATTAAGATCAAACAGATCCTTGGGTTCGGGAAGATCTATGGAGAATTCATCAAAATTCCTTACAAATCTAGTCTCCTTCAAAAGCTTCAACTACCGAAGAATCTACCTGTGGATCTTGCCAATTCATGTAAAGATATATTAGGATATCCTCCTGTTCAGCCTGAGGCTTGCCTTCAAACCCAGGGGATCCCAATTTGACCAAGATCTGTTGATCTTGCAGCTCAGGGACTACAAGGGCTCTAAATAATAAACTTTCCACAGAATCTGTAGGATATGAAAGGCAACGCTCACCACACGGCTTGAGGAATGAACCAGACGGGATCATACACATATCTTGACTTCGCAATTGAATGTATGACCCTGTAACCATTTTGTATATAGGCAGAGCACGTAAAACTTCAAGCTCTTCTCTTCTATACTTAGAGCCATTAGAAGAGAAATCAGAAGCAAAAAGTGTACAGAGTTCCATACGCTCTGAAGTTAGAAAAGAATTAAGTTCAGGGAAAATAGACAACCTGTTTAGCAACAAGCTTTCAAGCAATAATCTGCCCTAATGACTGATCAAGCGTAGAGAGGTAATTACATTAAGCCGCGCATTCTATGAAACAGCGTTTCTTTCTGACATACTCTCAAACAATTGCCTCGCAATACCCATGCATCCAAATTTTGAGTACACGTCAACCAAAGCCGTCTCCACAAACACATTACCTTCAAAACCACCCCGAGCCCAAAAGAATAGTGCACTGATTTCGCAATCTGGGTCAAGCCTGGAAACACTGCCTTCCGACAAGAGGATCTCCTCTGGTTTTGTATTCTTTGATTTTTCCCACTAATTTTCCTGTGCTTCCTTCCTCTTCTCACCAAAACGATCCCCACCCCCTTTTTCTTTCTTTTCTTTTCAATGTCGCTTTCTCCCGTACTCCCCAATATACTCTCAGTGTAGATACCCTGGAATAATCGAATTCCAAGGAGCCACATCTCTAATCCCCATATGAACTCACAAATTTACATTATGGTAACCAAACTTAGCAAGTGCAATAAACAACCGACATACCCTTCGGACAATCTTCTCTAGATCCCGTATTGTGATAGCAGTTCCAGAATTTTGAAGTGTTTGACCTCTTTGCTGAATCTCAGGACTATATTCCCAAGCCTTGGAGTCACCCCTGTATCAAGAATTGATGGCCATGTGACGGGTAGGAAGAAAGGCAAAACAGATATGGTAGAGAGTAGAGGAAACGATGGGAAAACAGACATGGGAGATTAAAAGAAAATAAAACCACATCTCATGATTTTTCAATAGGCTCAGGTTAGTGGGAACAGGCATGGAGTTATATGCTTCCGAAGACATTAATGACATCCAAAAATCAAAACAAGGCAAACAGGCAAGTAACCAATCTCAACAAAGCAAATTGTGGCTCTTTTCGTCCACACAAAAATCAACAAAACAATTAAATATTCAGGAATCGAACACACAGAAAAATCAAATATAGGTAAGAATTCCAAAAGCAACGAGGTGCATACCCGAACAGCTTTGGTTGCAATGGCTCGGCTTCTGGCTATCTTTCCTCTTCCTTCTGAAGACAATTCCCAGATAAAAATCCTCTTTTTGCTTGTTCTTTCTTCTTCCTCCTCCCTCTCTAGACTCCAATACGTGCCCCTCAAGACCTAAATTCTCCCAAAAGGAAAATTCTCCTCTTTCCTTTCTTCTTCTCCCTTTTTTTAAATCTTCCAATCAAAAGCAATCTTCCCAATTTCAAATTCCCCTCCAAAACCTTCCAAGGAGAGTCCCACATTCCTTAAACTCCAATGGTAAGTTTTTCTTGCAAAAACATGAAATTCTTGAAGTTAAATAATTGAATGAATAGATAAGCAAGTAAATAAATTAGGAAACGGTAAAAATAAATAAATAAATAAACAAAAATAAATAATAAATAAATAAATAAGTTAAGGAAAATAAATAATATAAAGAGGAAGATAACCAATAAAAAGTGAATGATAATCATAAAACTAAAACTAAATATAAAATAAAATAAAATAAAAATAAACCAACAAACAAAAGCCGAGCCCAAAAGCCATGTAACCATGCAAGTCATACAAGTCATACAAGTCACACTAAAAATGTCTGAATGGGCCAAGTATGCCTAAACGGGCCTATAATGAGACTAAGTGGGCCTAGGGTGCTGCCTAATGGGCCAAGTGTATCTAAAAGCTATCCTAAAAAAAAAAACAAGAAAAGCCTAAGTCTAAGTTAGGGCTGCCAAGGGTCACAATAAGGGATCAAATAATCCCTCAACCAAAGTCTCCAAGGTGACTCAGAAAAAGGTAAGTGGTGAGTAGTACTGGGCCACCAAGGAACTACTGTGGAGCACTGAAAACGAACTTAAAGACATGTGCTAAAGGGACAAAATTGAGGGTCTACACTTTTTTTTTTTTTTGTTTCCTGTGAAGGAATCTAAATTAGAATTGAGAGCCAATTCTAATTTAGATTCCTTCACATGAAATTCCCGCATCATTATGGTTGAGGGAGGAATGGATCACTACTGTAAAAGCTCATATAGCTGGGGAAGGGATGGGTTGTTGCTATAAAAGATCTTATAGCAATATATGGCCTAATAGGCACAACCACATGGGTGGGTTGCTGCTATAAAAGCTCTCATAGCAATATATGGCCCAATAGGCACAACCACATGGGCTTGTCCGTGACCATAGAGCCACGATATAAGCACTATCTCTCCTGCCCAATTTAGACTGTTGAATCCATTGAGGAGGTGTTTGGTACGTCACAATAGGGAATGAAAATGACTATTTTGTTTCTATTCTTGTTTCTTAGTGGATAGAAATGAAATTGATGATTTCATTTCTACCATTTGAATGAACTTAGGAATGTAAGATTGAAATGATTATTTGTTTCCATTCCAATATTTGATAATAATAGGAATGTAAATGAAAAAGAAATAAATTTACAATAATATCCTTTCATATAATTTAAAATAATTTTTATTTAAAAAAAATAAATTTTGAGAGTTTTTTCGTTATTAAATAATAAGACTAAAAAAATATATATACTCAATATTTAAAAAATTAACCATAAAAAATCATATAACCCTAATGTACAAATATTCAATTATTATTTTTATAAAAATTTGAATAATTTGTCATTCTGAAGTAGTTTTAAAATTATATTTTACCTATATATATATATATATATATATATATATATGTATATATATTATAATATTTAAATTCTCAAAGCTAGCAAATGTTTTTTCTATTTCCAAAAGAGGAAATAAAAAAAATTCAAATTTCATTCTAATTTTCAACAAGGATCATATCCGATAACCTTAAAAAAATTTTAAATATTCGTTTTTTGTTTAATAAAAAAAATCATGGTCTTGAAATTTTTTTTCTAAATGTCGTGGAAGGTTTGATTGATTCAGTTTGGAATAATTACTTGTTGTATAAAAGTGGATGATGAATGAGTCTCTAGTTTTGCAAAGAAGATAAACATTGGGCTTGAAGAATGAGATAAGAGGGTAAAATAGTAAATTTAGGTTATTTTATATTATCAAATGGGTTTAATGAATCAAAATACCACCTACTTGGGGGTGTTTGGTACACGGGAATAGGGAGTGGGAATAGACATCTCATTCCTTTTCTCCCTTATTCCTATGTTTGGATAAATGTTAAGAAGGCAGAAATGAAATAAAAAATTATTCAGACAGAAATCAAATCCAACTAATAAGTTGGATTTGCATTCATCAAAAGTAGGTGGTATTCTGATTCATTAAACCCATTTGATAATATAAAATAACCTAAATTACTATTTTACCCTCTTATATCATTCTTCAAGCCCGATGCTTATCTTCTTTGCAAATGTAGAGACTCATTCATCATTCATTTATTATCTTTTTTTGCAAAGTTAGAGACCCACTCATCATCCAATTCTCTCCAACAAGTGGTTCTTTCAAATTGAATCAATCAAACCTTCCACGACATTTATAAAAAAAAAAATCAATTTCTAATTTCTAGGGTTTTGGAGGTTCATTTTGATAAAAAAAAATGAATATTTAAAAATTTTTAAGGTTATGGATTTTATCGGATATGATACTTGTTGAAAATTAGAATAAATTTGAATTCTTTTATTTCCTCTTTTGGAAATAGGAAAAATATTTACTAGCTTTGAGAATTTAAATATTATAATAATAATAATTTTTTTGTAAAATATAATTTTATAACTTTATGACAAATTATTCAATTTTTTAATAAAAATAATAATTGAATATTTGTACATTAGGGTTATATGATTTTTTATGGTTAATTTTTTATTAATTGAGCATATACATTTTTTAGTCTTATTATTTAATAACAAAAAACCTCTCAAATTTTATTTTTTTAAAATAAAAATAAAAAATTATTTTAAATTATATGTAAGGATATTATTGTAAATTTATTTCTTTTTCATATCCATTTCTATTATTATCAAACATTGGAATGAAAACAAATAATCATTCCAATATGGCATTCCTAAGTTCATCCAAATGCTAGAAATTGAATTATTAAACTCATTTCATTCCACTAAGAAATAGGAATGGAAACAAAATATTCATTTCCATTCCATATTCCAACGTACCAAACACCCCTTAATGAATTCAAATCCAACTTATAAGTTGGATTTGATTTCTGCCTAATAATTTTTTATTTCATTTCTGCCTTTTTAACATTAATCCAAACATAGGAATAAAGGAGAAAATGAATGAGATGTCTATTCTCACTCTTCATCCTTGTGTACCAAACACCACCTGAGAGCCATGTCTTTTATCATTCACTCCTCTTACCCACCATTAGAGACCACTGAACTCTTCTCCCAAAGCCATAATACCCATCCTTATCACTGTATATTTATTCGACTAGATTCTTGTCGTCATTAACATCCTCATCACTGAGGAGGCTTAGATCAATGACCAACTCTCTCAACAACCAATTTATTTAGCCACTTCATTGCCCACATCTTCCAGGTATTCTTTCGATTCCTTCCACGGCTTCACACTCTGTTATTCCTTTCTTTCTTTCTTTGATTTCAAATTAGGTTTCTTTTCATCACTCTATTCCTTCTCATCTCTCTTTTCTGGTTAGGGTTAGGGTTAGGGTTTGCGTTTGGATTCCCTGGTATATATTTACTAATCATTATGAGCATCAATCCCTCACCATACTTTCACATACCTCATCTCTGCACTCTTATTCTTCTTTCCATTTTCATGTGCATCGAAGCTTAACTTGGAAGCAATGATTGTTCGTGCCCCTTCTCTTTTGTGTTTTTTTTGTCTGCCGTGCATAAGATGAAGTTGAAAATTTTAGTGATATGAAATTCAATGCAGTCTGCTATTACTATAGTGCCTTGTCTGCACCTAATGAAATCAAAGGCTATGGAAGCTTCTGATAGAGCAAAACTTTTCATTTTGCACCCTAATTAGGATGCTACACTTTGACATATCTTAATCTTGTTTTTTTTTTTTTTCATTTTATTTATCTATTTATTTATTTTTTATTTTGAATCCATCAAAGTAGTAACCCCCTTGGACTACTTTTTTTTCTTCATGTAAACACTAAGAAGAAGGGGAAAAATGAATATTAAGTTTATCGAAATTAATGGGTATGGACTAGAAGCATTTTGTCAAAAATCTGAAAATTCAGATGTTGAAAATCATGTCATTTAACCATACTTATCTCATGTATAATTGCTTGATAACCCGACTCTTGGTAGCTTGGCATGTAAGGGTATCAACAAAATTTATACCTAAGGTCCTTACACTAAAGTAGTAAAGCTACTATAGCATAGTGGCTCTAGGATCGAACACTGGGAAGGGTTTTTACTTTAACTGGTGAAGTTCGGAGGATGGAGTGAATTTTTCTTAATAAAAATTAGGTTAAGATGAAAACATAAAAAGATGAAGGTGTTGTAACTAAACTAACATGAAAATTGGTTAAAAGATGGAAAAAGAAGTTTCTCAAAGCTTTGGATAGCCATGCTTAACTCACTGTGTAAAAATGGAGATTTTGGAACTTTTCACCTCGAGTTGGGGAAGCAACTAAGGTGATGCTTACTTCCCGAACCAGTATGAGTTTAACAACTGAGTTTTAGTCCTTGAAAACTTACAAAAAGGGTAGCTGAACCTCATAAATGCTCTTTTAATGATATAGGTCATCTCCTTGACTTGCAATACAATGGCTCGTAGGAGATAACTAACGAACGTCAGTGGATCTAACAATAAGAATCCACTGAGACCAAAAGCTTATCAAGTATTGGCCATTCAAAGCAAGTCAGAGGGATCAAAAGCTTTACTTTGAATGAAAACATTTATGGTGCTCAACTACTTACATTCATGGCTTGGAAATCTCCATCCTGACACGGGAGCTTCACATGGCATCCATTACTTCAAGAAACTAAAAGGTTTTAGCCTCTCATCCTTGGGGATTTCATCCTCCAAGGATGTTTGGCTACTAAGAAAATGAGAAAGAAAAAAAGAAAAGAAGTGCTCTTATAACTTATAAAGTTACAGGTTACAAGGTTAGATGATAAGATTCATGTCTGAGGCTCTTCACCTCTATTTAAAGACAATAACAAGCTAAATTACAAGAGCTATTACAAAAGCAACCTTTTCATTGGTTGATTACAAGGGTAAAATAGGTATTTACAAAGCTAAAAATCAAGCAAAATATCTTGGAGAACCGGTAGTGGAATAACATCAACAATGTCTCAAAACAGGGGATTCAAAGGAATTTCGCAATGTGCCTAATCCTCCTTGCGAAATTTTCGCAATGTGGTTCTTCATGGTGCGAAATGGCAACATTTCGCACCATGAAGAAAATCCCCTTGCGAAATTTTCGCAAGGTGAAATTCACCTTGCGAAATTGGCCATTTGACATGATGCAGTTGTCTTCCAAAGGCCATATCTTCCTCATTTCAGCTCCAAAGCATACACGGTTTGAAGCGTTGGATTCTTGACTTCCTAAGCTTTCAAATGGTATATAGAATGCAAAAATTGGACTTCGGGAAGTGCCTCAAAAGTGCGAAATAAGACTGCAGCTGTTTTCTTCACTCTGTTTTCTTCACTCTGTTTTCCTCTTCTCCATTGCTTGTGCTCGTGTTTCCACTTGAAATTCAAGCCTATAAACGTACAAAATCCTTGCCTTACTCGCCCAAGTAGCTCCTCCAAACAATTGGCATGCTTGAATTGGTTCATAAGCTGATAAAAACATGTAAACTTGCCACAAAATGGTTAAAACCAATTACTAAGAACCTTAATGAATTAATTGGGTTAAATGAATATGATTACTACTCAAAGGTGCTTAAAACCATTATAATTAGGTCTACAAAATAGCACTTTTTGGTAGTAATCATTGCTACTCAGGAGAAACATTTGATAGGTTTTGGGGTTTATGCAATTTTGAAGGAGGGAAAAGGCTTCCTAATTTACTTCCCTCAATTTTCATTTCTTAGGATTCAAGTGGTAATCTTAAATGGACCTCAACATTTGTTTTTCACCAACCATTCTTTTACTTCTATACAAATCCTGTAATCTCATGTATGGGGCAAATGCAATTTTGTGATTATCTAACTTCTTAAAAATCAGGAATTGAATTTTGTGAGGCTCATTTTTTACCATTTTTAATTCAGCTGATTGACATAAGCTGATATTGTGTTCTTGAGTGGAAATTCTAATGCTTACAGGAGAGACACTTTACTAATTTTATCTACTAGGTTGAAGACATTTGGTTTTTTTTTCTGCTAATTTACTAATTATCAAATTCCTTTTCTTTCTGGTTGGTTTTTCCCTTTCCTTTCTGTTTTCATTTGAGGCCAACATATCTCAGCAATTCACATCCTGAGAGAGTTAGCTACAAATCAAGGTATAATAGCCAAGATTGGCTTATAAATATCTGAGAATGAAAATCTTACCATTCTTTCATTCTCTTTTATTGAGTACCCCTCGTCCTTAATGTAGAATATTTGAAACTCAATGGTACAGAGAGATACAAAATTCAAAAATAGTTTTATGTATCGCATATGTCATAGAGGTCTAATTGAAAGACCAATTGAAAGAATCAAACTTTGAATCTTAGGTGTTCAATTATATGTTATAACATGTCTGACAGGTCTAATCCACCTAATTTGGCAAATCAGATGTTAGCAAGATGAGGGTTAGCTTAAGAGGTCCCACAACACAAGGCAAGCCATTTGTGAGATTAAGTAGTCTGATTAGGAATACATTGTTTGGCTTCACAAGTCAATACAAGGTAAAATTAAAACATTAATAATTTGATTTTAACCAAAATTAATGTCTTAACCACCATGTTTCCTTTCTAAAATGACTTAAGATGATTCATTTGAATGGACCTAATTAATTGGGAGATTCAGAATAAGGTTCACTTGCTGTTTTAGAAATCGTTGCCAGAAGGAACTAACAACCAAACTTTGTGATCAACATATACCTTGCATTCATGTTTGGCCTTCAAACCCATATTTTCACCTAATTGATTTGGTGGAGAGGCTTCAATGCATTCCAACTACTATTGGATTCATTTTTTTTTTGGTTTGATCATTCTCTTTTTTGCCTTTTTCATCTTTTTTTTCCTTTGTCCTTTTTGGTTTTCAAGTTAAACAGATTCATTTAATCATTAGCAGAAACAGATAAAACCAAAAAAGTTTACTTTTACTTTATCCTTCATTTTTTGGGTTTAATTAGGAGTCTAGTAATAAGTGTTTTTTTTTCTCTCTTTTTTTCCTTCCAGTTTTTCATGTTTTTGGCTTTTTTCCAAAATAATAATGTAACCCTCCCTCAAAGTTCCATCGCGAGAAAAAGAAAAAAAAAATGCAATCCCCATATTAAGCAACCAAAGCATTCATTAATGACTCTCCATCTTACTAGTCCCTTAGCCATATATCTGAAAGCGGGTTTACTATTAAGCTTCTTGTTTAAGCTATTTGCTACATCGACCATCTTCTCTATTTTTTTTTTTTCTTAATATTCATTGTTTTTAACATTTTGATTTGGTGTTTAGTATAGCGTTTTTAAGGATCCTTTAGTCTGCGGTTATTTGGCCTTAAATTTCCTATTTGGATTCTGTATTCTACCTACTCTAGGTTGAACCATACCTCCTTCTTAGATTAGATCTTAAGATATATATTTGATATTTTCTATAAAACGAGAAAACTCCCCATCTCCATCAAATGTCCTTCACTAAGCCTCGAGAGTCTTATTCGCACGTATGACCTACGAAAACAGTCTTATAGCTCACTACACTTACTCCAGCAATAGGACAATGCAATGCTCGCATATTAACTTGCACTCTAAAATACTAAGTCATTCAAAGCTGTCATATAAGGCAGGTTTCTTTTGGTACTTGTCATGTGTTCATATTTATTTTAATATGGTGACATTATTTTCCATTCTGATTGAGGTGTGGTCGGGCGAACAATTGACTGCATGCTCGCTCAGATATATGTTGGTGCTCATTGTCTCATATAAACATAAGTATAAGTCCGACAAGATTACTATTCACAATTATTCTTGCCTCCAGGTCGAGTTAGTGCACCTGTGCTATGCTCATGGCATATGTCTCTAAATGTTTGTGGAACTGTGAGAGAAATAGGCTTTAGTGCTCACCTAGGTAGGGTCACAAATGGTGAGTACCTAATATATATGACTTCAACTTGTCCCAAATGGTGCGTTAGTCTGCTTTTTTTTGGTTATGGGTTATCTTAAAGTGAGAGCGAAAGGATAGAGAACTTTAGCAAGACAACTAGTAAAGAGATTGAAACTAGGGCAGTAAGAATTAAGGTTGATAAGGAGTCCCTTGTGTAGAGAGCATGCTGCTGATTGTTATCTTGAAAGAAATGGGAAACTTATAGCGAAGATTGAAATTAATCTTATACATACATGGATAATAGAAATGACATAGAAACCAAAATTTTAGCCATTTTGACAAACCCTATCCCTATATTTCTACAGCTTACCGACAAAATGTGATTCTTCGATTGTATAAGATACTATAATTTATACACCTCTAAATGTTTTTCATATGTTATCTTTTTTTCTTTGGCTAAAATAGATATGTAATTAACAAACGGATGAAAAGCAACTTAATGCGATGGTTCACCTCAACTAAGTCACGCAGGATACATTTGGGTACTACTAATTGCTTCACATCAATTATGACTATTAAATCATGACAGAGGTGATGGATTAACGCGTATACTGCTCTCGACGAACAAGCTGTAATAATGCGAATATTATAAGCTCCTGTAGCACCATAAGTGAGCAATATGAGATGTGAGCGAAATTGGGGCTGGGCCGAATGACATAGCGAACTGCTAGAGAATGCCACATCTTAGTCAAGTAGCAAGCGGAGTTGCACAAAATATTTATTTGATCTCATATCATGGGATCTTATCTGGACATGCGATGATGAAGTATACAAGTGTTAATGTTATTATTTATTTACTACTTGATGTCGAATTTTTATGTTTCCTCTCCGACTCATGTGAAGAATATCTGAGAAGCTAAGAAAGTGCCGGTGAATTGATATGAAAGTGATATATAGCTTATATCGAACTACCTAAGAAAATTTAATATCAATTGAGATGTATTAACTAATAAACTTTGTAAAGTCTTTATGTTATAGTTTTCCTGTGCAGACTAAGTGACGTTTTAAATCAGTGCTATATTAGAAATTGATTCTCTGTTTTTTACTTATGCATGTAGTGGTGAATGGTCTATATGAAAATCGACTCTTTCCGTATGAAAGATCCTACTATCAATAATACTATTAGTGAATAAAAAATGACTTAAGGTTAGTAGGTTCTATCATAAATATAAGAGTAGCAATTCCTATATGAGAAAAGAAATGCTTAAAGAGCAACCTCTATACTTCTGGTGCTGTAAATGTGCACATCAAAAAAAAAAGAGTGAAACAGGATACAAATACAATTTTTATTGTGGTACATATTGATATGTGTCGCATTAAGTCAAAGACAGATTTTTTATCCCACTTGGCATTGAACAATTGCTCCTTTAAATAATATATAATGATACATTTATTCGGTGGCAATTCTTTTGCTTTGTGTGAGATGGTTACAATGTTGTGTATGAGTCTTCCTCATAATAAAGTGAGTGAACTCAATGTTACAACATTTACTAACTGCTTTTAATGTTGTTAATATTTATAATGCCCTTCAAACTCAAGGATACTTAGGATAGCTGCAAAATCTCTGTGCAAGATATTCTCCTTGCACAATCCTAAAGCATATCATGACTAGCCAATTTTCATACTTGATGATTTAAGATTCAATTCCATAACAATCCTCCCATTGGTTGAAATCCATTAAGATATTTTATATATGAAAATTTTAGTTAGCCACACAGAACAAGAATATCGGCCTTATCTGAGAGAGTTCTACAATTTTAATATGAAGAACCAATAGCTATACTCATATTAAGATAGGTACACATCTATAGATTTGGCATACTATCATAGCTTGGAGTGAGTGCTCCTAACAAAATTATAGGATTACTTCTCAATTATGGTAATGTCGTATTGCACATTGCTATTGTACAAAGATTGAACACTACCATCTCTATTAAACGTGGTCATATTCATAGCTTTCCTATAATTATTAAAGCTAATCAGTAAATTTTGGTATATACAAAATGGTAATATAACCTTTCTTTACATTAACAAATCTAATATAGTAATTTAGTATATAAATTAGGTGCGAATTATTATACCATGTATTCACAGGACCATAAAGCTAAGTATCAAATAAAGTGATATATTCTATGTAACGAAGTGTGATTTGTTACTAATTATTATAACAGTCCTATGACAAGGTATCTTCAGTCTAACCTAATGTAATCACCCCAATAAGCTGGTAAGGGAAAATAATTTGTCAAATAACTATAACTGTATAATTCTTACATTTTGATCAAAATATATGAAAAAACCATAGCTATATGATGGAATATGATCTTATTATTTTATTGATCGAATAATAATAATAAATCTACAGTGTAAGTCTCTGCCTCTGTACCTATCCGGAGACGAATTATTCGACAAGTCTAAGATTACGTGTGAAGTATTAAGTATGTTAAAAATAAACTCTACGTAAAAGAATCAACTGCCGTAAAAATGGACATATGAGTTGACTTTTTCTAGTATTAATTATAGATTGTAAAGCCCCTCAACACATTCTTTGGGTTTCCCTAGAAAATCCATATTAAGACCAATTGGTTCATAGATTCTCTGATTCGAATGAAATAACATTGCAAAAACTCACTCTCTACATTAAAGCGGTTATGGCCAACAATCATTCAGTGTACGACCAAAATAATAACACTAAACCACATTGGTCAGATCCTTAAGACCTTTAGCGTCATACCATTTACAAGTGTGTACCTGCAACCATGAACCATCCTAATTAAATTCACTCTCCCTTACGCTTCCCTATTTCATGCTTATACAAATTTTTAGATACTGAATATATTTCTATAACATTGTTTTTGCTAATATTTGCCTGCCTAATAAACAAATTACATTTGATACATTCCTTAGAATATGTTCGATCATTCTTTTGCATAAGAATCATATGCCCATATATATAATAAACCTACCCCACAAAATTTATCAATTACTCATATTCGTATCCAAATTTTACTAACTCTTTTAGCCCAAGGTGCTCCAAAACAACTAGCGTGGAGAAACACTCAAGTAAGTTCGGCAACTCTCTCTACCTACAAGATATATAAATATACTAAATCCAATGTAATTTTTGTTTCTTGTCAAGAGCTCCACTTACGTCATGCACCTACGTTTGCATGTATCACTCTGCGTACAGATTAGATGGCTGCCATCACACACAAAAGAGTGTGGGTGTTGCCTGCAAAATGACTAATGTAGTTGACACACGCGAACATGTTGCCTATTCAACGCGACCTGCAGTAGTGCGGTAGACCAAAACCAATCTCATCTATCAGAGTCGATGGCATTGAACTATTGTTGCCTAAAGCTGGTTCTCTATATGCTCCATGTGATAATTTGCAGCTATAACTCTGCCTAATTAAAGGACCTGTCGACTCTCGTGTATACATAGACTACTAGAGTATAAAAATGTTATAATAGCTATATAATAGTCCGAAATATGCATTGAGCTGTAGATACGTTTGTAAGTTGGCATTATCATGGGAATATATGCTTTTGATAGTATTCTTGAACACTTCAATTTTTTATCAGGCCTCCCTAAGCATAGAATTAAATCGGCAATATGAGTAGATTCTGTTGTCTTTATCTGGACAAATGTTGGAGATGTTAGCGCAATCAGTTAGAGCATAATCTGTTGTTGATATTATTATTCTAATAACATATACCTTTGAGGTATAGATGTTATGTATGTGAAACTGGTTCTCGAATTGAAATTGAGGATCCTGGGCAAAAGGAGCGAACTCTTCCTTATCAATAAGCATGTAAGATAATCGAGCCATAGGAAGCCTCCACAAGGTCAAGTAAATAGAATATCTTATTGTGAGAACATTAATTATTCAGGCAAGAAAAGTATACATCACTTATAAGCATATATGTTAGACCTTGGTTACATTTTCCAATTCGAGCTTGGCCTATATGATCAAAACCACCATTATGGACAGTTCGAATTTCTGGAGAGAAATCATGTTGGGCTTATCTCTCTTCGCGGAATACCATTCTTATCCAACGACTGCATCGAAACTAGAGTGGAGAGCAAGATAAGTATATTGTTGAGATTGGGTTGCGGATTATACAAATAACATAAATACCCTAGAGAGATAAGGAAGCGAACACCCTCATTCTCAGGTATAGGGACCACTATTAGAAGACAATGCATATCGAGCCCTTTGTGAGCACTAGCTCACAAGCTAAAATAGTGACATAGAGAGTTGAGAGATCACAAACACATTATCCAAACTCTATTACAAGACGTACTACCATAATTATAATTTCTGAGGGAACTTGGATAGAGGGTGAGCATACATCACTGTCTTGTATACATGCTGTATGAGTGAGTACTATCTATGTTTTTGACGAGAAGTGAGTCTCAAAAGCCAAAGAATCCTCTGATACAATGATTTTAGGCAAAGAGGGTATGGTCACTGTTACAAAAATCGGTTCTCTCTTTGTTGTCTTTCTTGCGCTTGTGAGGGCCTTGATCAAGCTCTCTTGGTGATGAACCATCGACAGATAGATACACTTATGTTGTGGTTGGTGGCATGTGGTTGATTTAGATGTTTCAATTCATGCGTTGTCAACTTCTTAGACCTAATGCGTAGTGTACTTCATGCAACCATAAGAAGCAAAAAGTAAAAGGTGATCTGTAACTGTTCACCCATTAAAGTCTATTCAACTACCATAAATGCAATGTCTTACCTCAAATATCAATGGAGGCAATACTAAATTCCTTATTCTTTTATATTTCTCGGAACCAAGAGAAAAATTAAGCAGATTCTATGTTCAATCATACATATACTAAGGTTTGTTATGCCATAGTCTGTGTTCCTATGAATTGTGGTTCCAAAGATCTTGCAATTTTGAATTGCTCCTGTTGCAGAGCTCAAGCGAGGATCTTAACAAACATAACTGTACCTTGTCTCTATATTCTGCTTGTAGCAGGAACACAATAAGAGACTGTTTATTAGAATTGACAATAATCCAATAATATTTGACTTGCGGTGAGAAGAGCAGAAATATATCATGTGCGTGAACTCATACTTAATTAGCTAAATCTAAATAGTTAATATAACGTAGTGTTTTGCAATCAGAACACAATTCGATTATATGCAGATGGCCTCATCTCTCCATTGTTTGCAGTCTCCAAGATTGGTTCTCCTTGTAGTGATCTATTGTCCTGAATTGAATGACACTTTCATTTTATTCAATAAGTGCTAATCTTGGTTGGCTGCTTTACTGGTTAATGCATTATTATTCTTAGGGTTACAAAAGAAGAAAAAAAAAGTAAAAAAAGTAACTAATTGAAAATATGTTATTAACCTATGTTTGTTACTAGTTGTGTCCTCAATCAGTCACAACTCCTACTATATATGCTAACTAAAACTAATCAAAATCTCGAAAATAGGAATCTATCCTTGGCCTTTCCTTTTGAATGTGCAAATTCCAATTGTCTCCAAATATAGAATATAGATCCTAAAAAAGTCTCTTATTTGTGTTCATCGCAGTTGTATATTGTCCATGCCGATTGGGACTCACCATCAGTGTATATCCTTTGTATGATTCTATTATTTTTTGCGGAAAGAAAGGTTTATAATAGATATCATGTTCAGGAGAAACATTTTTTTGTGACCTATGAGTTTTTTTTTTTTTTTTTTGTTGATAAGTAAACTAGGATTGTATTAAACCAGAGACCAAAAGCCACACAACATACAGGGGATATACAAGGCAGCTAAGGCCTCACAAGCACAAAAAGAAAGACAAAAGAACCTCACCACCCCTTAAGTGGATGCTAACCACTCCAAGAAGCCTAAAAGGGAGAGAGACTCCTCTCCAATATTTGTTGACCTATGAGTTTTGTATTTCTCCAAATTTTGGAATATTACCATGAAGCTTTTGTGCCAATCTTGAAGGGGTTAGCCCTTTTCTTTTTTTGTTTACCCAATCTACACTTGCTATTGGCGTTGAAATGGATCCAGAAAAAATTGCCATTCAGTCATGAGGTGGTTGGTATAAGGCCAAGCTCGAAATTGAATGTAACATCAAGAGAAAGATTATGCTTACTAAATTCTCAAAAGAATTTTTTTTCTGATCCACACCATTTTTATAGTGTTTTGAAGGATTTAATGAGGAACCTCACAAATGAGCCTCACAAAAAATTAATAATAATAACCTATAGCTGCGGCCAACTCCAAAATGCAACTATATGCCATTTAGTGGGGCCAAAAACAAGATGTAGCTATAAGAACCATTTGATGCACTTTACTATGGTTGCTACTATTACTTTAACTTGTGTTTACGGTCACCTTAACGACTGCAATTATAAGAAATAGTTGCACCACCTATGGCTACGCCATGTGGTGGTCAGCTTGGTGTGCAACCATAATTTGCAGGCACACCATTTATGACCTCTACTGAGGGTCACTAGTCGCTGCTATAAGACATTATTCCTGTAGTGCTCCTTTTTACTATTTGGACTTGGTTAATATCCTACAAGTTTGAAAATTTTGGGTATATGGTTTCTGGAAATGCACTTGAAGTTCATTTGTTAGAGAATATTTGAATTTTGGGATTTGGTAGTGGAGTATTAATTTTCCAAGGTTGAGATTTGTTGGTTTTTGGTGTAATTAGTATTCGTTAGTTTAGGGATTCCTTATCCCACATGGATTATGAATTGGTTTGGTCAATGCTTGGAGGCTTATATATAAGCCCATGTCCTTTTAGCTATCTTAGTGGCTTTAACCACAATATTAGTATAAAGAAAGCTCTTTGCCAAGTAAGAGCCCTCCTAGTTCGATATTCTTCTAATTGTGTAATTTTCTAATTTAAAAGTTAATGAATTGATTGCTATTTCCCAAGGACATAGGTAAGACACTTGTAGAGTACATCATAAATACTGTCCTTTCTTTTAACTTTGTTAATCTTATTGTTTTTATTTCTATTTAGAGTTAGTTTACTTTGTTTCCTATTATATATATTTGGTGTTATTTAAGTCATGTGAGACTATGCAATACAACAATAATCATTGGAGTCCTTTGGCGTGCATTAAAGCAATAATCATTTGAGTACTATGGAACTAGGCCTTAAAACATTAATTCGTATATTCTTGTTTGGTGCTATTTGAATCATATAGGACATAGGTAATAATTATTACATGTTTATATGCTTGTTGCTAGGGTACCATGCCAATGCCTTGAGACAATATTACATTATATGGACCTTGCAAGAGGAGTTATCCATACATCTAATCCAAATTACAAACATATGATATCATAGGAGATAGCATGCAAGTGGAAAAATGCTACACTACCTTCCATCTAATGTAATTGTACCTATGGAATTGCACAAGGAAATTGGTGCTTCTATTGGATTGCTCATATGATCCTTAACTAGCATTTCCTCAGAGTATAGAGTAGGCTTTGGAGGCATTTCTAATAACTCAACCTCTCCTTCCAACATCTCTAAGGCTTTACTCATTGAAGGACGATCTATAGGCTTCATTTGTATACACCATAGTGCAACTATCACCATATTCCTAACAAACTTCTTTTCATCTTCGGTGGCATCTTCCAAGTCTATGTTATCCCCTTGATCATATCTGTCATAAATCCATGATGGAAAATATATTTGACTCGAGTGCTCTGCATTTGCATTCACATTCTTTCTTCTCCCCACCATCTCCATTAACAACATTCCAAAACTATAAACATCAGCTTTGTACGAGACACCTCCAATATTTTTATAGAACAATTCTGGAGCAATATATCCCAATGTTCCTCGTGCAGTAGTGAGAGACACCATACTTTCACCGTTGAATACAATTTTGCAAGACCAAAATCTGAAACTTTTGGTGTAAAGTCTTCATCAAGAAGAATATTGTGTGGCTTGATATCAAAATGTAAAATTTGCATGTCACAACCTTGATGTAAGTATTCAATCCCACGCCCCACTCCAAGTGCAACCTTATACAACCTTTCCCAGCTCAAAAAAGTGTTATTTTCTTCTTTAAGAAAAATAAACTTATCAAGAGAACCATTGGGCATGAAGTCATATATAAGTGCCCATTTTGATCCTTGTACACAAAACCCTACCAGTCTCACAACATTAACATGATGAATTCTTCCTATTGCTGCAACCTCATTGATGAAATCTTGTCCATTAGCTTTTGACATGACCAACACTTTCACAGCTGCAATGCGACCACTTCGAAGTTTTCCTTTATATACAAAGCCAAAACCTCCTTGACCTAATTTATTTGCAAAGTTATGAGTCATCTTCTTTATGTCTGAATACGAGTACTTGATTGGTTGGAGATTTTTGTGACTTCGTAAGAAATCTTCAATACTATCATCTAATGATAGATGTCTCCAATGGAACTTGTAAATCAAATAGGCAAATAGGCACAACATCCCGAGCATAGTCCTTCCTATAACTAAACACAAATCAAATGTAAAAAAACATGAATATTTTAAGAAAAAGGAACAAGATATCAAAAACAAAGTTAAATCCAACAAGTACAGATGGTAGAAAAAACTATTCTACCTTCATATCAAGTAAAACACTAAGTTGTTGTGTTGTTAGAGAGCCATATGAAATAGCTACTTTAACAATCACTTTATAATGTACTGTTGCTTGGGGAGCAATTTGACAGACGTATTGGGGCCTTGGATAAGAAGACCCCAATTTCAATTCCTTTGTTTTGACTTCTTTATATGTTAGTGGAGTTGAATTACATTTAAATTTGGGAGAAAATTTTGAATTAAATCTAAATTGATTTTGCTTTGTACAGTCAAACATAGCAAAATCAATTTGAAGTTCACTGTACAACCTTCAAATGCAAGAATTCCAAGAATTTTCATATCAATTCTTTACAATATTGTTTTTACAAAAAATTAGTTGTTGGAATTTAGGAGGCTTACCAATAATACGCAGTATCCGGCCACCTAGTAAAAAAGAGATGTAACAAAATAAAAATATGGACCAATATAAGTGAGAGACATAAATAACATTAGAAGAGGAGACATGTAAGTGAAAGAAAACCTTACCAATCAAGGAGGTTTTGCAGGGATAGTAAAGATTGCAATTACCAACATCGTCTTGAATTCCTATATTAAACCATCCGTGCCATGTTAGTCACAAGGAAGAATGCCCTTGATCGCCTAAATTTTAAATTTTTTGAGAAGTAAGAAATGGAGAGATTAATTAAGATGAAAGATCTAAATAAATCTTTTGCCTTATTCTCATGAGAAAATAATAATTGTAAGTAGCAACCTTACCTTGGAATTTTAAGGGTTTGGGAGAAAGTAATTCCCCTGTTAACAATGAAAGCAGTTAGATTTGTAAACAATTAGGAAAAATGACAAAAATAAAGATTTTATTGAAAAGCAACTTCTAATTGGAGCTTTACTAATAAAGGGAAGGAATAAATGATTGGTTATAAACTTCCAAAGCCCTGCAAGATTAAACCAAACTAGTGAAATTAGGGATCAAAATTGAAGACTTCCATAAGGAAGATATGATGGTTAGTATAAAATCACATTTCCACGAAAGCATGCACTGTAACCCCAACTCCAAAGATCAAGTATGAAAGCAGGCACTCTTAAGATTATAAGATGGTTATCTTATAATTTCTTTACTCACAATTTTTCTCTGAAGTGTCCGGGACGTGTTCGTTCCTTTGATTGGTAGCATCCAAAGCCGGCATTCCCAGTGGATTTTTCATAGTAGCAATATTTCCCTTCCATTTTGCATTGGCGGTGGCAGAAGTGAGGCAAAAATGAAAGCTGAAGCCCCAGAAGCAGGTAATCTTGCAAATCTGACATCGAAAGATTGCTGGGCTCTGGAAGTGCCTTCAACGGTTGAATAATCATATATAGGCCGATGGTACATGAATACGGAATATCTCCCACCGACACATAGTCTCGGACAACTGCATAAGCGTATGTTGGTGAGGAAGAGGAAGAGCCTCTAGTGTTGCATGGAATTATAGGAATGTAGTTGTCACCACTGACTGACTGCTGGCACTTGATCGACACTATTTTATGGACTATGGATTCAAAACGCGAAAGAGAATCAGCATATGTCCATTCCTGAGGCACAGAATATGGAAATTCATAGCCAAACTCATACTCAGACCCAGTGTAGCATGCACCAATGGAATGGAGGGGACTGGAGATCCAACAGTTGTCCTTCTTTTGCCCAGGATCCACTACCCGAATTTTATAATTATGGTAGTTGATCTGGGTAACTAAGTATTTCCCATTGTATTTCCCACCATGAAGGTTTATCATAGTATGATTGTTTTCACAAATCAATTCGTACTCAGGGTAACCGCAGCTGGGGGGATCATCTTGTAATCGAAAAGGGTAGGAAATGTTCCTCATATCTCCGCAGGAAGAGGGGTTGCATATCTGATACTTGTGATGCTTAGCAACACAAACTGATAGGAAGCAGGCATGGATGACTACCGTCATGAGGCCTACTCCCACGAGTTGTGCCTCCCTTAACATTATCAACTTTTAGAGAGAGAGAGAGAGATACTCTGTTTTAATTTCAGCTTTCTTTTGAACATATTATTCTTCCCCAAACTGTTTGATTTTTCAACATGGACCACACTTTCATCCTATCACATCCAGCCAACTGTGAGCTTCCCATTATTTAGAATCACTCTGTTAAAAATGATGCTTGAAGTGATTATGGTTTATATTGGAATTGTTTATGTTTTAAATATTACATAATTTTTAGGTTTCAACAATGAGAAAAGGATAAAGAAGTATCATCTTTATCATCTTTCTTTACTCATACGGGGCATGTTAGTAAATACTGGTAGACCAATTTTCTACAATTTTTTCAAGTAAATTTTATATTCTGAGATAAAGCTAAATTTTATTTGTAGCAGCCTTCCATCTTTTTTGTATTCCCTAAGAGCACCTGCTTCCCAAACAAACAAAGTTTCTTTCCCTTTGTACAAAATTTTCAAATCTAATTACATAATATAAAGTAGGGGAGAAGCAGTGGCAAATTAAAACTATAGGAGATAAGCAGTTGGTTTAAAAATGGGCATCTCTTATTCTTCTTCTTCTTGTTTATGAGATTGTTTGCAGAGATTAATGGAGGGAGCCAAGATGATGAGTGCAAGGCGTCAAGGTGCAGTCACCATGGTCCAGTCATCCGGTTTCCGTTCAGGCTAAAACACCAGCCAGAACACTGTGGATATCCGGAGTTTGAGTTATCATGCTCAGAAGAGAAGCGGACCATACTAGAGCTGCCCTATTCAGTAATACTCTGGGTGAAGGAAATAAATTACACTTCTCAGGAGATTGTTGTCCATTACCCGGATGATTGCCTTCGAAATCAGATTCTAAACCTTGGTTTATCTGCCTCTCCCTTCCAGTTCACATACGACACAGACTTCTTCTTCAATTGTTCTGAAAATAAAACATATGAGCTTTCGTCCATCCCTTGCAGTTTTCTCTCGAGTAACCCAGTTTATGTCACTCAGTCCTCTTGGTCTCTCGCTGAAGTGAACTTATCCTCTTGCCGGAAGATTTTCAATGCTACACTCCCACATTATTATATATATGGAGGGGAATCTTATATGAATTGGTCAAAACCTATGTGCGGAAACTGTGAAGCAAAAGGAAAGGAATGCCAACGGAAGAAGAGTAATAGCAGGGAACCTGAAATCGAATGCATTGATAAACCAGCAAAAGGTACTAAATCCTGCTTCTTCATCATTTTTACCTTGCAAGCCCTTTCTTATCTCTTACTATGATTTTAATATGCAAACGAAATTTTCTATAGTATTTCTTATATATGCTCTGTTTGTACCATAAAATTAGATTGAACCCTTACGGATGTGAACATGCAATATTATTTATTCATTACAAGCTAGCTACAACAATTAGGCTTAGCTAAAACAATCCAACCTGTAGAAAGGACTGCAAAGACCAAGGTTGAAATCCAAATACACCAAAAATAATTATACTCGTGTTACACCGTCATGTAATCTATTATGATTTTACTAATTAAAAGAATACAAAAGCTAATAAGTTTATATCTTTTACAGGTGCTCCAATGGATAAAATGGTGCTTACAGGTGATTTCCTATTCATATTCTTTTCAATAATGAGGGTGACATCATGATGATGATTCTTAGTTTGTTTCCTTTTTTTCATTTACTTATAGAAACTTTTTTTTCCCCTATGTGCAGAAGCAATCCTTGGTTTCCTTCATTTCACTTTTGGAATCTTTATAATCTTTATTGTCTATCGATCTAATAAGTTGAAAAGAGAGCATAGAATAAATATTCAAAAGTTTTTGGAAGATTATAGAGCTCTCAAGCCCTCAAGGTACTCCTATGCTGATATTAAAAAGATCACAAATTATTTCAAGGACAAACTAGGTCAAGGAGGCTGCAGGACCGTTTATAAAGGAAAGCTCTCAAATGAAGTTTTTGTTGCAGTAAAGATCCTTAATGATTTCAAAGGAAATGGGGAAGAGTTCACTAATGAAGTAGGAACAATGAGTACAATACATCATGTTAACGTGGTTCGGTTGCTCGGGTTTTGTGCAGATGGATATAAGCGAGCTTTGATTTATGAATTTTTACCAAATGAGTCACTAGACAAGTTCATATTTTCAGCATTTGATAATAATTATTCTCTGGGTTGGCATAAGCTTCAAGATATTGCTATTGGCATAGCTAAAGGTATTGAGTATCTTCACCAAGGTTGTGATCAAAGAATCCTTCATTTGGATATCAAACCTCATAATATTTTGCTTGATCATAACTTTAATCCGAAGATTTCTGATTTTGGTTTAGCCAAATTATGCTCTAAGGAGCAAAGTGCAATATCTATGACAGCAGCAAGGAGGACCATGGGTTATATTGCACCAGAAATGTTATCTAGAAATTTTGGGAATGTGTCTTATAAGTCAAATGTTTATAGTTGATTCGTGCCCAATTGGTGTCTCAGCTGATTCATGTCCAGCTAGTGCTCCTTGATTGAGGGAGTAATCAACAAAATTTATAACCTATTACACCATATACTAGGGTAGCAAAGACAAAGCTACTATAGCATAGTGGCTCTAGGATCGTTCACTGGGATGGGTTTTCACTTCACAAATGATATTAATTCAAAGATGAATTGGTGCCTTTTCATTTCAAGGTTAGCTTTAAAAGAAAACATAAAGATGTTTGAATGAAAAAAGTTTGGTTTTAAACTAACCAAAAATAGTAACTGATTTTACTTATAAAGAAAAGTGTTTCTTGGAGTTCAGATCACTAGGCTCAGGTTCCTCATACAAAAGGAAGTTCCGGTCACTTGTTTCTTTTCCTCGCATTAGAGAATTAACATATAGTTCCCTTCTCCAACCGGTGTTGTACAGATGCTTCCCATTAATGGGTTCAAACACTAAATCCCTCTCACTGATGCATCTTGCAATGGCTCATACCTCTCACCTAGCACTTGCCATTCAAGATGATCTTTAACCTTGGATTACCCGTCAAAAGCTCGCAAGAGATAACTAATGGATGTCTCCTTGGAGTCCAAAAGCTTACCAAGTGTTGGCTATTCTAGAAAATCCTACCTTCAAACCACCTACCAAAGGCTCGCAAGGGGTAAACTAGTGAATCTCCATGGACGGAGATCACTTGCCTTACCAAGTGTTGGCCCAGGTGATTTAAAGGCGTTTTAAGTTAACTAAAAAGATAAAAACCATTAACGGGTCACACTTTCTCTTCATTAAAAACTAAAACAACAAAACTTCCAATTTATGCATGTGGAAACTTACCCGGCTTTCTTCACTCCAAGAGACAAAAAGCTTAGCCTCTCATCCTCTGAGGAAAAATCCTCAGAGTTTGGTTGGCTAGAAATAAAAAGAAATGAAAAATTGAAAGAGAAGGAAAAACAGAGCAAGGCTCTGTATATTCTATATATTGATTGATATTACATATATCTATTTACAGTGGATGCAAGAGAATATATATAGAGAAGTTTTTCCAACCTTCCTAGCTAAGAAATCTTATGGTTGATTGCTTACAAGGAGAAGAATGGAAATTTATACAAAAATATCTGAAGAAAAATATCCAAAGTGTTAGTCGCAAATATCGGGAAGCACTAAGGACATTTCGCAGGTGAAAACGAGGTCTGCGAGATTTCGCAGATGCACAAAAAGGGTTGCGAAATTACTTCGCAGCAAACGGCTAATCTCGCAGTGCTGCGAAGTGGCCTTTCATCTTGAGGTGCTCAGCTTCCAGCGTGGCGCATATATCGGGTAGCTTCAGGAGGAATTCCATAGCACTGTGCAAAAAGGCTGCGAAATTCTCGCAACAAAAGGCTGATTTCGCAGCCGTGCAAAAATCTTTCTTCAGCTTGGAGTGATCTGCTTGCAAGGGCTGTAACTCCTTCGTTTCAACTCCAAATCGTGCACCGTTTGAAGCATTGGATTCTTGACTTCCTGATATTTGAAATGGTATATAGCATGTAGAAAATGGACTTCGGGAAGTGCTCCAAAAGTGCAAAAGAAGACTGCAGCTGCTATCCTCTGTTTTCTTCACTCTGTTTTTCCTCTCTCCGTTGTTCTTTCCTTGCATACTTTGAACGACTTTGGAAAAGGGCTATGGAGCTCCAAAGCTTGGTTCTTCATGAATTTGAGCTTCCAAAAGCTTTGCCATAACTTGTCCAAGTAGCTCCTCCATCATTTGGGCATGCTTGGAATTGATTCATAAGCTGATAAAAACATGTAAACTTGCCACAAAATGGTTAAAACCAATTACTAAGGACCTTAATGAATTAATTGGGTTAAATGAATATGATTACTACTCAAAGGTGCTTAAAACCATTATAATTAGATCTACAAAATAGAACTTTTTGGTAGTAATCAATAGTTTTGGTATGTTGTTGATTGAAATGGTAGGGGGAAGGAAGAATATTGATGTTACAGTAGAAAATACTAGTCAAGCATACTTCCCAGAATGGCTTTATAATCATTTGGATCAAAAGCAAGAGGTACACATCCAAATTGAGGAAGAAAGTGATATTAACATAGCAAAGAAACTAAGCATCATAGGGCTTTGGTGTATCTAATGGTATCCAATAGATCGTCCTTCCATGAAAATTGTGGTTGGAATCTTGGAAGGAGAAAAAGGCAATTTAGTTATGCCTCCTAATCCTTTTACCTCTATGGGACAAACAAGGACAAGTGTTAGAAGACGTAAAACATCCATGCAACCAGAGTTGATAGTCATATCAGAAATAGAATAAAAAGTTGTCTATTATGAGTATTTAATTTAGGTAATAGTCATGTTGTAATAAATGGTGATAATGTAATCTTGTTATTTATTACTATAGTTTAATAAAATAGGCTGTTTTTGAGGCTCTACCTTTATTAATTGTTTTTTTCCTTGCACTAATTGAGATCTTCCGGTAAAGTTCACAGATGGATTTTAAAAAATAAAAAATGTGGAAGACTCTTGTTCTCTAAAGAGAGCAAGCTTTGAGGTTAGGTAAGCAACTATAAGGGAGCTTATTAAACAACTAGCCTCAAACAAATAACCTCAGTCATTATGTCTTGCTTTCTTAGGAGAAGCTCTAGTACTATTAAGGTGGCTAGGAGAAGTTGAGAAAAAAAATGAAAATTTTATGTGGACAAGTTTTCATCTTGGAAATTAAAGCTTTGCATCATGGAAAGAATAAAATGAAACATTAAGAAGTTTTCATAGACTTTTTCTCATATGATTTGTTGCCTTGTTACTTGCAAAAATCTTACAACATTATTTTGCATCCTTCAAATTAGACCTGGGAAATTGCAAGGTTAGGTTGTCATAAGAAAATTTGAGGCATGGTGGATAATATTTTCTAAAATAATTTTTAAAAATAAGTTTTTGAGAACAATTCATAAAAACAAGTTTATATCATTTTTAGGAATAAAATTCGATTTGAAAATCTAAAAAATGGTTTTCTTTATTAGTTCTTGGTGAATGTAATTTTTTATTCTAAAATCTGTTAGATGCATTTTTGAGTTTGGAAAATTATTTTTGTTTTAAAAAATAAAAACTAATTTTAAAAATATTTGCAAACAAACCTTCGTGTGTTAGTTGAAAGTATGTCTTTCCTTATTGGAAACCACTTAAATTAGCTCTTTGGGGGTTAGAGTTTGTTATTAAAAAGTTTCCTAACTTGACGGAGGGTATAACTACATTGTTGAATCATGTGAACCCTATTGCTATGTGTCTATTTTCTTTTCTTTTTGTTTTTTTTTTGTTTTTTAAAAAAAAACTTTAATTGTTTCTCATAAACTATGTGTTTATGAGAAACTACATAGTTAAGATTTGTTAAGATATAACTACATAGTTAAGATTAATCCTTTGAAGGTTAAGATTTGTTAAAACTACAAAAAGACTTTTTTACCTTGTTTCTCATAAACTTTTAATGGAAATATATAGTTACACTGTCAAATGGTGTAGATCTTGTGTTCTTCTGCATGTGTTTACTTGCTTAATTTTTTAAAATTCAATTTTTTTTAACGGTCCCCCAACAAAAATCACACCTTAATAATTCCAAATTAGACTGTGTTTTTGTAATCGGCTACTATCAACCCCTTAACCACTTAACTTAGACCCGAAAAAATAGGCCTCATGGGTAGGCCTTGCACCCATGAGAGCCTAGTGTCACAGGATGCTTCAAATGACCCTCCCCATGGGCTTATATAGGAGGAGGGAAGCTTCTGGAGACTCCTGGAGCCATCTACACTAAGCCATTTGGTAGGAAGAGTGTGGAAGGTTCTAGAAATGCCTAGAGATGTCCACACATCACTACACTATGGTGGAAGGCATGGGAGGAGTCCAAGGCTTTCTAGAGACTTCTAGGAATCTCTTGTATATTCTTGTACATAGGGTTGTACATAGAATAGGGTAGGATGTTCTAGAATATTCTTGATTTGTAAGGAACCCTCCAAGGTTCTAGAGAGTTCCCTTGGTGCCTATAAATAGGTGAGGGCCTCATTTGGCCAAGGCACCACCCAAAATCACTTCCTAACCAAGCAAGTGAGCATCCAAGCACTTGTAAAGGCTTCTTTGAGTAATAAAGAGCTTCCATTCTTTAAGGAGTTGCCTACCAAGCTTCTTAAGCTTTCGAGTCGCGAGTGTCTTAGCCGAGCAAGCTAAGCATTGGGGAGCAAGGCTGACTTAGCAAGATCAAGCGTCTTGGCTTGTCTAAGTGCCGCACGAGCTTAGGAAACGACTAAGTCCGTGACACTAGGCTGAAAGCAAGGAAAGCCTGGAGGTTTGGTGGTTCAAACCCTAGGAACTAAGTGAGGGGATCGCGGGCGAGCCAGGCGTGCACCGCGCGCGAGCCAAGTGGGCACTGCGCGCGCACCACGGGTGAGCCAGACACACACCGCGCGCGCACCACGGGGCGAGCCAGGCGTGCACCAAGGGGGAGCCAGACAGGCATCGTGCGCGCACCATGAAGGCACTTGGGCTATGGAGTTGGTGCAGAGGGATATTTTGGGAATTTAATTTATTTTGTATTTATTTAAATATTCCATTATGTCTCCTCAGACATATTGATGTCTCTTCTAGAAACTTTGAAAACGGTCTGTATTGCTCTTTAAGGGGGGGGGGTAGGTGACTCAAGGGGGTGAGCACCAAGGGAAAGCCTTGACCGCACCAAGAGGGCACCCTGGCACAGCCTTGGGCGTGCCTAGGACACGGATGACACTTGAGCATGCACACATGGGCTCCACGACATGTGTGGCATGCACCCCATGGATGCAATGGCATGGGGCCTGGTGCGACCTACTTCTTCCCCGCACAGGCATGAGGGTGCCTAAACCTTGTGCAAGAGAGCCAACCAAGAAGACCATGGGTGCAATGCCATGGCCTGATGGGGCATCAGATAAGCAGCTAGCTCACACCATGACGCCTACGCACAACACAGGGGCACAATGCCCTGTGCACCAAGAGGGAACAACCATGGGCGCAATGTCATGGCTCGTCGCTATGAAGCTAAACCTGACGAGTAGGAGCAACAAGCCCAGACCATAGGCACCTTTACATGGCTTGGGCTCACACATCAGTGTGGGGGAAGGCACACTGATGCACTAGACCTGGTCAGATAGTGGTGCATGCTGCTTGGTTCCAAGAGCCTTAATCAGAGATGCGTTGGTGGGCACCCTGTCACAAGAGGCACCTTGCGGGGAAGGAGGCAACTTGTTAGGGGTGGGCTCTCCTGCAACTTGATGAGGCAGGTTCAAGGAGATGGCAACTAGTCTGGGCACTAGCTGGAACAACTAGTGATCAGGTTAGTTAGCTACATGGATTGGCAGTGGGCTGAGGCACTACTGATGCAAGTGGGTGGTTCTTGAGCAGACCACCATCTGGGTGGTGGGTGGTTGTGCAAGCAGTTCAGGGCGGTTGCATAACCACCAAGGGAAAACTACAGGCCAAGTCTTTTAATTAGGGCTCTTGCAACCTTGAGAAGACAGAGAGGAAAAAGAGAGAAAGTGATCTCTGAATGCTTGGGATGTAAGCATTGTTCTCTGACTCAAGGAAACGATTTTGTATCTTGTAGTTGAGATTAATACAAGTTGGGAAGGATTTCCTGTAACCTCGTTCTGTTCTTGTTTCCTTTGATTTGCTGTTGTTGTGTGTGTTTTGAGAAGGCTGGGAATGAAGGTTGGCTAAGGAAGGGTCCTTAGCACCGCGCACCTGGTGAAAATTTTAGGGTGATTTTCGAGGGTGTGACAATTGGTATCAGAGCAAGCACCAGAGATGGCTGGGTGGTAGTGCAATTGAGGCCCTACGGGAGAGGATGACTCGAATAGAAGATGCGTTGGGAGAATGGCCACGTGAGGACGGCATTATGGCTTCGTGGGCAGAGCACACCATGGGAGAAATCCAAGTGCAGAGGGAATTTGCTGGAGTCCAATGACAATTTCTTTGAGGAGAAATTGGCAGAGTTCAAAACCCAGATGCAGTCCCTGTTGGATGACTTCAAGGAAACCCTGCAGTCTTATGGAGAAGACATGGTCGTCCTCAAGAAGGCGGTGTTGCAGGGATTTGCCTCAGGCCCTGAAACCCCTTCCAAAGTTCGAGTCCCAAAGCCCAAAGGCTTCAATGGCAACAAAAACGCGAAGGAATTGGAGAACTTCTTGTGGGACATCGAGCAGTTCTTTAAGGTTGCTCATGTTCCTGATGGCGAGAAAGTTTCCATCACCAGTATGTATCTGACTGGTGATGCCAAACTGTGGTGGCGAACCAGGATGGAAGATGATGCAGAGTTTGGAAGGCCCCAAATCACCACTTGGGAGACTCTGAAGAAGGAATTGAAGGATCAATTCCTCCCCACCAACACGGCTTGGGTAGCCAAGGAGGCACTAAAAAGGCTCAGACACACCGGATCTGTGAGGGAATATGTCAAGGAGTTCAGTTCCTTGATGCTAGACATTAAAAACATGTCCAAGGAGGACAAACTGTTCAATTTCATGTCTGGATTGCAAGGGTGGGCTCAGACGGAACTCAGGAGACAAGGAGTTCGTGATCTCCCTGCTGCCATGGTTGCAACAGACTGCTTGGTGGACTACAAGATGGGTGGTGCCATCTCCACCACGCAAAGACCCAAGTCAGAAGGAGGCAAGAAGGCTAAGGTTGAGGGCAAGACTTCTAAGAAGTCTGGGTGGAAGAAACAGAGCAAAAAGCCTGCTATAGGGGGAAAACCAGTGGAGAAAACCACAAAGGTTGTGCAGCAGACCACTTGGATGATAGGATGCTTCATTTGTAATGACCCTCATCGAGTTAAGGATTGCCCCAAAAGAGAGAAAATCTCAGCCTTGGTGACTGCAGATGACAAAGGAGACTTTGACCTAGAGACTCCTCCTAGAGTCAACCCACTGTAACTTCTGAACGTGATTCATGGTGAGACTCTAGTCCAGAAGTCACTGATGCATATACATGCAGTAGTGAATGGTGTGCAGGTGAAGGCCTTGGTGGATAGTGGTGCCACTCATAATTTCGTGGCCACCAAAAAAGCAGCCAGGTTGGGACTGAAGTTGGAAGAGGACACTAGTAGGATCAAAGCAGTAAATAGCAAAGCCCAGAAAATCCAAGGGGTAGCAAAGAATGTCCTCATGCAGATTGGTGATTGGAAGGGTATGTGTAGCTTACTTTGTGTACCTTTGGATGATTTTGACTTGATCCTTGGGGTAGATTTCCTCTTGTGGGCTAAGGTGGCCCTGATCCCACATCTTGGTGGACTGATGGTGTTAGAAGAAAAGCAGTCTTGCTTTGTGCAAGCTTTGAGGGCAAAGGATGGTGGCAAGTGCCAACCTGAGATGTTGTCTACTATCCAATTGAAGAAAGGATTGAAGAAGGGCCATGAGACATATGTTGCAGCCTTGATCGAGATCAAGGAGGGACAAGCTATGGAGGTCCCTGATTCTATGGTCAAAATCCTTAAGGAGTTCAGAGATGTCATGCCTGCAGAACTCCCCAAGGAATTGCCACCCCGGTGACCTATTGACCACAAGATAGAATTACTGCCTGGAACTAAGGCCCCGACTCAAGCCCTTTACAGAATATCCCCTGCGGAGTTGCTGGAATTACATAAGCAATTGAAGGAGTTGTTGGATGCAGGCCTGATCTAGCCCTCCAGGGCTCCATATGGTGCACCATTGCTCTTCCAAAAGAAGCATGATGTCTCTCTCCGCATGTGCGTGGACTATAGAGCACTCAATAAGGTGACCATAAAAAACAAGTACCCGATTCCCTTGGCTGCTGAGCTATTTGACAGACTGTCAAAAACCTCCTACTTCACCAAGTTGGACCTGAGATCAGGCTATTGGCAAGTGCGGATTGCAGCAGGAGACGAGGGGAAAACAACTTGTGTAACTCGGTATGGCTCATACGAGTTTCTGGTAATGCCTTTCAGATTGACCAATGCCCCCGCTACTTTCTGCAACTTAATGAATGATGTTCTGTTTGACTATTTGGATGCATTTGTGGTAGTGTATCTAGATGACATTGTTGTTTATAGTAAGACTCTAACAGAACATGAGAAACACTTGAGATTGGTGTTCTAGAGATTGAGGGAGAATAGGCTTTATGTGAAGCCAGAGAAATGTGAGTTTGCTCAGGAGGAGATCACATTTCTAGGACATAAGATCAGTGCAAGCTTGATCAGAATGGACAAAGGCAAGGTGCAGGCTATTATGGAGTGGTCAGTCCCTACCAAAGTGACTGAGTTGCGGTCCTTCCTTGGCTTGGCCAATTACTACAGAAGGTTCATTAAAGGGTATTCAAATATGGTGTCTCCCCTTATTGATCTATTGAAGAAGGACAATTAGTGGGATTGGAGCATGCAGTGTCAGATGGCTTTTGAAAGCCTAAAGGAAGCCATCTCCACTAAGCCTGTGCTGCGGTTGCCAGACTTGGACTTACCCTTTGAAGTCCAAACCGATGCCTCTAATAGAGCTTTGGGTGGAGTCTTGGTGCAGGAAGGGCACTCTGTGGCTTTTGAGAGTAGGAAGCTGAACAATGCTGAGCAGAGGTACTTCACTCACGAGAAGGAGATGACTGCTGTGGTTCACTGCATGCAGCAGTGGAGATACTACTTGCTAGGGAGTATTTTTACAGTGGTCACTAACAATGTGGCTAACACCTTCTTCAAAACCCAGAAGAAGCTGAGCCCCAGACAAGCATGGTGGCAGGAGTTCCTTACTGACTTCAAATTTGAATGGCTGCATCGACCAGGGAGACATAACACTGTGGCTGATGCCTTGAGTAGGAGAGAAGTGATTGCCTACATCACAGCCCTCTCAGAAGTCATCTCTAACTTCAATGAGAAGATCAAACATGCTGTTGAGTAGGATGCTGCATATGGAAAGCTGAAGCAGCAAGTGAAGAAGGGTGTGAGCAGGAGGTATTGGCTAGAGGGTGACCTCCTTGTGGCAAAAGGAGGAAGATGGTATGTTCCTGCAGGCAGCCTAAGAAAGGAATAGTTGCGGGAAACTCAAAATGTGAAGTGGGTAGGCCATCCAGGAGAAGAAAAAACTCTGGCCCTATTAGCCAGATCCTATTATTGGCCTAAGATGGGTGAGGATGTGCAGGTCTACGTAAAGTCCTGCTTGGTTTGTCAAATGGACAAGACTGAAAGGAAGAAGGTTGCAGGGTTGCTGCAGCCCCTCCTCATTCCAGAGAAACCTTGGGAAAGCATTTCCATGGACTTCAGTATTGGATTTCCAAAGGTTCGTGACTTTATATCTGTCTTTGTTGTTGTGGATAGATTTTCAAAATATGTTGTTTTTATACTTACCCCTGATGCTTGCCCTGTGGAGGAAGCGACTAAGTTGTTCTTTAGCAACGTTGTTAAGCACTTTGGGTTGCCTTGGGACATAGTCAGTGATCGGGATGCACAATTCACAGGCAAGTTTTGGGTTGAGCTGTTCAAACTCTTAGGTTCAGAGTTGAAATTCTCCACAGCCAACCACCCTCAGACTGATGGGCAGACAAAGAGGATCAATGCCTTGCTGGAGGAATACCTCAGGCACTATGTAACGGCAACATAGAAGAACTGGGTTGACTTAATGGACACTGCCCAATTATGCTACAACTTGTAGAGGAGCTTAGCAACAGGGATGAGTCCCTTTGAGTTAGCTATTGGGGTACAACCTCGGATGCCACTGGAGGTGGCAAAGCAGAAGGCAGGAGGTAACAGTCCTACATCTTATAAGATGGCGCAATCCCGGTAAGAGATGCTTGATGAAGCCCGAGATAGTCTGGAGAAGGCAGCCAGAAGCATGAAAAAGGCAACTAGACGCATGAAGAAGTATGCAGACCGGGATAGAAGACCCTTAGAATTTTAGGTTGGGGATAGGGTCCTCTTGAAATTGACTCCTCAAATATGGAAGAAGATCAACAACAAAACAAGGCAGAGGGGACTTATTCCCAAGTATGATGGACCTTTTGAGGTGATAAAGCGAGTTGGGCAGGTGGCTTACATGTTGAAGCTGCCTGAGAGGCTCAAGCTTCACCCGACCTTTCATGTAAGTTTTCTGAAACCTTACCATGAGGATCTGGATGCAGAAAGGGTGCAGACAAAGCGAGCCCCTCCTTTGATCATGAAACAGTTTGATTGAGAGATAGAGAAGATCTTGGATCATAGGACCATGGGACATAGTAGAAAGAAACGGTGAACCGATTTCTTGGTTCAGTGGAAGAGGATTTCAGAAGCTGAAGCTTCATGGGAAAGAGATGTTACATTGTGGCAATTTGAGAAGGAGGTCCAGGCATACTGGCAGACTAAGTTGACGAGGACGTCGACTTCAGTAGGCGGGGGTGGGTTTGTCAGCCCCTTAGCCACTTGACTCAGACCCGGAGAAATAGGCCTCATGGGTAGGCCTTGCACCCATGAGAGCCTAGGCTGAAAGCAAGGAAAGCCTGGAGGTTTGGTGGTTCAAACCTCAGGAGCTAAGTGAGGGGATCGTGGGTGAGCTAGGCGTGCACTGCGCTCGCACTGCGGGCAAGCTAGGCAGGCACCGCGCACGCACCGCGGGCGAGCCAGCCATGCACCGCGCACTCACCACGAGTGAGCCAGGCTCGCACCAAGGGCAAGCCAAACAGGCATCGTGCGCGCACAGTGAAGGCACTTGGGCTATGGAGTTGGTGCAGAGGGATATTTTGGGAATTTAATTTATTTTGTATTTATTTAAATATTCCATTATGTCTCCTCAAACATATTGATGTCTCCTCCAGAAACTTTGAAAATGACCCGTATTGCTCTTTAAGGGGGGGGGGGGGGGGGGGGTAGGTGATTCCAAGGGCGTGAGCCACCAAGGAAAGCCTTGACCGCACCAAGAGGCACCTTGGCACAGCCTTGGGCGTGCGTAGGACACGGACAACACTTGAGCATGCACACATGGGCTCCACGACATGTGTGGCATGCACCCCGTGGCTGCAACGGCACGGGGCCTGGTGTGGCCTACCCCTTCCCCGCGCAGGCACGAGGGCACCAAACCTTGTGCAAGTGAGCCAGCCAAGCAGACCATGGGCGCAATGCCATGGCCTGATTGGGCATCAGATAAGCAGCTGACTCACACCATGATGCCTACGCATAGCACAGGGGCGCAATGCCCTGTGCACCAAGAGGGAACAACCATGGGCGCAATGCCATGGCTCGTCGCGTATGCAAACTGAACCTACGATGGGAGCCAATAGGCGCAGGCATGGGCACCTTGACATGGCTTGGGGCTCACACATCAGGTGTGGGAAGGCACTGATGCCAGACTGGTAGAATCGTGGTGCATGTTTGCTGGGTTACCAAAGCCTCTTAAATTTAGAGACACGTTGGGCCACTCCGATCCACGAAGGCCACTTGCCGAGAAGAGGTAGTTGTTAAAGAGGCTCCCGGCAACGTTGATGAGCAGTTCAAGGAGATGGCAGCTAGTCTGGCGACTAGCCAGGACGCTAATGGATCAGTGTCAATCACTACATGGATTGGCAGTTAGGCTTGAGCCTGCTCGAGCAAGTGGGTGGGTGTCTTGAGTGTGATGACACAAATAGGTGTGGGCGTTGCAAGCGGTTTAGGGCCGGTCGTGGTGCATACCACCGGGGAAAACGCAAGGCCAAGTTTTTAAATAGGGGCTCCTGCAACCTTGAGAAAGAGAGGAGAGGAAAGAGAGAGTGATCTCTGAATGCATTGGGATTAAAGCCATGTTTCTCTGACATCAGGGAACGATTTATCGGTAGTGAGATTAATACAAGTTGGGGGGAAAGGAATTCCTGTAACATCGTTCTGCCCTTATTTCCTTGTTCTGTTGTGTGTTGTTTTGAGAGGCCCTGGGAAGAGGTGGCTAAGGAACAGCCTAGCACTAGCCACGCAGATAAGAGAATTTAGGGTGATCTTCGAGGTGACAGCTACTATGTCATAAGACATATAGGTAATTTATCATGTTTGATCTCATCAAAATATATTGTTATGGTTGTCATGCCCTCAACTACTTAACTACAGTCATTGTTAATTGCTTCTTATTGAAAATAAAAAAGAAAAGAAATTAAAAGTTTTTAAATAATGTCCTACAAGCATCATAACTCAATAATTCCAAGGAGTTTGCATGACTTTTGTGTGGTCTTTAATTATACAAGGTCCTATGTTTAATACTTCCTACTCATTATAGGACTCTTCAAGCAATGACATCACTCTTACACGAAATTTATTTCAGCGAGACATACAAGTCATTATTATTATATTATCATTATATTATTATTATTATTTGTTTTTTTTGCATGCGTAGCTAGCTAACAGTCTAATCCGATGTAGATATATTTTAAATAATAAATAATGGAAGCTTGACTATTTGGTATCTATAATAAAATAAAAACATCACTGATTTAACATATTTAAGACCTACGCCATTAATTATTTTAAAGTATATGATTTATTTTTTAATAATAATTAGAATAACTAAATTTATAAATTATGTTGTTTTAGTTCTGATACATAATAAGTTAAACAAACAAATTATAAAGCGTTTGTAGGATGTCGTAAGATGTTATAGCTCAAAGCTAAATTAATTTATGTAATACATTATATATTTAAATTAATTAATTTATATCATATGTATAGGATATCTTCAGAATTCTTTCATAAATTAAAGTTATTTTTTTTATTAATTTCTTGTTTCCAGAGGACTAACTGAAAAAAAAAATTTAAAATATGAAAAAATACAAGAACATAAAAAATCTTATGATCATTAGATATATTATCTCACATCTATCTCATCATATTAATATCCAAGTAAATAAACATAACTTCACACAAGATAAATACGATACTTAAATAAAGTATAAGGGATTGGTTCAAACAAATAGAAAAAAGTTAATCAATGCTGCTAGTAATTCGATGAAATTAATTAAAAATGAAATAAATTATTTTCAAGTAACACGGGGTTAATTACTTTTTCAGAAGTCATGCATGTGAATCAAAATATAGACAGAAATTAAAGACATAAAAGCAATTGAAAATCGAAAAAAAAAATTGTTCAAAAAAAAAATGTACAAATATTTTTAAATACTACAATATCAAAAAAAATTTACCTAAAAAAATAATATCAAACGCATTGTCAATTTTTTTAGTCAAATTAAATACTAGTATTAGTGATATGTTTTTTATTTATTAAGATATTAATCGAGTAGCATGCTTCATAAATGACACGTCATACTCGCTCATTTATTTTATTATTTTAAATTTTTTATATTATATCTTTCACACGTCACGCTCCAATGCACTGCATTTCATTATCTTAGCGTTTGTGATTTTCATACATGGAATAATCCCACATAAATCTTGGAATCAGATGAATGTCTGGCATGCCACCCTTGTGCCGTCCGTTTCATTATTTTAATATTAATATATATAAATAATACTATATACATATATTTAATATTCATCAATTCTCATTGCTCGGTAAACATGTTTTATTTTTATGTTATATTATTTAGACCCTTCGGAACATGCATGAGAAACTTTTGTTAATTTATTATTTTTGAACTTTTTTATTTTCCTTTTTTCTTCTTTTATTATTTATTTTCTTTTTATTAACTTTTCATTCGGTTTCTTTTTATTTTTAATTGAAACACAAAAATACCAAAATGTAAATAATAATAATAACAAAAAAAAGCATTAAATCCCTTTCATAGCTTTCATTTCTTTTATTTTTTATTTTTTATTTTTTAATTTTATTATCATTGACTTGCTTTTTTTTTTTTTTTTGGTTTAGTATTTGGGCTTATTTTAAATCATATTTAAAAAAAAAAAACGTAAGTCTTTAAAAAAATAATGGGTTTTTTGTTTTTAATTTAAATTAAATATTGTGGTGTATAGTATTTTTGAACGCTTGACCATAAAAAATAAAGCTTATAGTTAGTATACAAATAAAAATTAACATGGAAGTATTCTTTCTAAAGTCAACAACCATGAACAAGGGTTTTTCTTTGGTAGTGGTAGGTGACATGGTTTTATATATAGTAAATTATTTGTCTTCTAAACGCTTTAGTTTATCTACTATTTTGTAGTGTTAATTCACGAAAAGAAGTAGAAAATAAAGCATGTACATGTCACACTGTCACTGTGCTATGCATGTTTTTTTTTTATCATTAGTAAACCAGGAAATATTGTACTCTTCCACAATGAAAGGGTTATTTTTCCAAGTCAAGGCTAAACATATCTTTGATTCATTGTGAAGAATAATGATATTTCAATTGATGCGGGAGTGGGTGTATAATATAAATTCACATTTACTATCAACTATGAATATTATAATTATTTTTTGGGTTGGCCGATTTCCAATGCAATTACTTTTTTGTTAGAAAACAAACTACTTTTCATGTAGTTTTCCTTTTGAAATTTACTTTAATTTCTTTTTTTAAATAAGAAGTTATTTAACAAATCGCAAAATGTACGACGCCTCATCAACTCCTTATAAAATATCTTTATTGAGTAGAAAATGAATGGATTCTTTCCCTAAGTCAAGAATGACTTGAACCACATGGTTTGTTAGTTGGGATTGAGGTTTTTCTCATAAATATCTCTAGGTTGTTCTAACTTCCATCATCTAAAAAATAAATGTAGCATGTGGAATTGTTCTTTCCAAAGTCAAAACTTAAACCATATGTTTTGTTAATTAATGGAAGTAGGGTTAGATAACATAATATTTTATCTTCTAAAATACGGGTACAATTTTTTTTGAGATGGGCTAATTTCCTATACAATTATTTTCTTGCTAGTAAACAAATCACTATGATTGGAACCAACAATTGCTCTTCCCCGGTGAAGAGAAAACTATTCTTTTCCTGAAAGCGACATTTTCAACAAGCAGCCACGGAAGATATTTTTTAGTTATTTTAGGTTGAATTCCAAGCAAAGCCTGCAGAAAATATATCGATATAGCAATGGGTTTTTATTATTGTAGTATCATACCATACTTGATGGGACTTACCAAAACAATGATAGTACTTGAAACTAAACCAAATTCAAAACCTTACCAAACTTTAAATCAAGTTCAAAAGGCACATAGGTTCATAATGTTTTTCTTCAAAATTCCTCACGTTTATTATTATGTGGACATTATAGAAACAAACCATGACTCGTGACTCAAACTGAAGAATTCCAATATATAGTAGAAATGCACAAAAATGGGGGGTTTTCCAAAAGCACATAAAAAAAAAAAAATTCCCAAAAAAGAAGCAACAACAACAAATCAAAAAAGGTTCCCCTTTCCTGAAAGGAGTCCATTTGAAAGCCTCGCCATCAACAAAAACCTATCTGGGCTTGCCCTCAATTAATATTAAATCAAGTTTTTTGGACCTAATAGAAGAACCCAAATGGGTCTTTATTTGTGATACCATGAGGAATTATGCCATAGATCCGGTGTACATGGTAATAAGGCTAACTAATTCCTGGGTACTCTACTGCATGTCCTACTCACTCTGGAGAAGTTGCTTAAGAACCACCTGTGGACCCGCATTTTTCACGTGCGCCCCCACTCGATCGGCGAGACTGCTTTTTATTTGTGAAAAATTGATTTTTGAAAAAAAGTTGGAGTCGCCACTTATTTTATTTTTATTTTTGAAGGGAAAATAAAATAAGAAATAAAACCCTAAAAAAATGACCCCATAATTTTTGGAAAAGCGTGTCTTTGAAAAACCTGAGTCTAAGTCCGGGGATCAGGTTACCTATTGGGAAGGTACCTTTGAAAGGTAGCACTCCTCTAAGCCCTATAAAGGTCTCTACTAATTAAGTTAAAGGGAATATGGCAATTAATCGGTTAATTATGGATACCTAAGTAGGCTAGGTGATTTCAAAAGATTTGCATGCTAAACAAGATCAAATTGCCATAAAAGAAAGGTTAGGATACGTACCCGGGACCGCTTCTCAAGCTCTATCATAAAACATCAGAGTTAGTATAGAAGTATAAACACACAACATGTATTTAATCATAGTGGATCAAGCATACATCTAAAACACCTAAGGATTATCAAACATATGCATACTTCACAGTAACATGATTGTTTACAAAATTTAGAAAGTAGGCGATGGGGGGGGCGTACCTGGATAGCATAGATAACTTACAATGCGCTCCCATAAGACATGAGGGATTAGATAATAATAAAATAAAGAAACCCTATCATGCTTGTTATCTAATTAGCATAACAAAAATTATCAAAGTATATGAAAACATTAATTATCACACTCATCCTGTATACAATTCCTAAAAAAAAAAAAAGATAGGCATAATTTCAACAAGTGACAAAAATGGCAACAAAAATAATTTTTGAAAAGATTTTCTTATGTAGGGGTTTCATCAATTCCCCAATTGATATACACAAATTTAGCCCAAAATTATCCCATTATTTGGGACCACAAGCTTTGATTCGTGTTTTTGTTCAAAACCAAACTTTTTGTTAGAAACTGAGAAGGATGCAAAACCGAACAAAATATGGTTGCATATTATTTTAAATAATAAAAAAAAGAGATTTTGATCCTGAAGACTCTAATGAGTTTTTGAATAGATTTTTAAAATGATTTTTTTTGAGAAAAATATTTTATTTTAAAATAAAAGGGATTAATTTGGGGAAAAAATAAAGTATAAGAAATAACATACCAAACAAAACAAAAATGAAACCTTGAAGTAAAATTTTTTTAGTAATTAAACAAAAAATGATAATGAGTGGATGGTAGAGGCCAATCTTCATGATTTCTTCCAATGGCCTCTAAAAATCAAATTTAATAAATATCCACAAGCAACAAACCAAACGACTTTAGATCAAATAAAACTAACGAGATATTAATTGGGAATTTATAAGGATCAATCAAACACATAAATTGAGATAAACAATCAAGCAACTAACTAATGGGTTCTAGATCAAACAAATTAACAAGATATTATAAATAAAAAAAACTAACCATCAGAATTCTAGAAGCACATAAACTAAGGTAATATCAATCAACAACTAGACATTAATAACTTCCAAAACAAACAAAAATAACAAGTAACAAGGGATTAAGCAAATGATAACCAAAAATTTAAAAGAGGACACATCAACTAAGTAGAAAAACTAATTTAACTATTTTTAATACAATGAGTATAATGACATGGATAAAACTAATTAACTAAAATTTTTGAAAAAACTATAAAACTAGGACAAGATCAGTCAAAACCAAAAATTAACAAACTTTTTAAAACATGAGCATCGATTAACTAATTAACTAAAAATTTTTGAAAAAACACACGTACTAAAATTAGGTCAATCAAGAATTAAAATTAACAAGCTTACAACATGAGAAAAGTTAACTTTTAAATTAAATATCTAAAACTCTAAAAACACAAAAATAAATTGGATCAATCGAGGATTAAAACGAACAAGCTCAAATGTGGATATAATGACATGAGAAAGTAATAGACTCATCAACTAAAATCTAAAACACATAACCTAAATAGGGTCATCAAAGACTAAAGGTTAACAATTTTTAAACATGGAGTTAATCACATGGGTTCAATAGGAATAATAAACTAAAATTCTAAAACACATAATCTAAAATAAGATCAATCAAAACTAAAGTTAAAAAATTAAAACATGGATTTAATCAAGTGGTTCAATAGGAATATATAAACTATAATTCTAAAACGTAACAACTAGAAAAATCAAAACTTGGAATCAAGACAATGATAATCCATACAATTAAACCAAATTTCTTAATTCTAAACTCAATCAACTAAGGAAGGAAAAAGAAACTTCGAATCGAATATAATAATTAATATATTTAGTCAAAAGTTCTACAAGGAGAATCAAAACTTGGAATCAAGAATTAATCAATCAAGCAATTCTCAATTCTATCATACCGTCACACAAGTAAATTGGAATATCAAAAACTTGGAATCATAGCAATAAAAAATAAGTCATAAACTAAAATACACTTGAAAATTATCAATTTTCAATAAAAAAAAAAAAAAAATCATAACCGAACTTGCATACGCAAACCAAGGTTTATCTGCTCTTTTCTAGTGGTGCGGGCTGATGACATGGAGAAAAGGTGGCTGCTCCTTCTTCTCATTCTGACCTCTCTTTTCGTCAAAAAAAAAATAATCCTCGTGTGTTCTAAAAATTCATGCCTTTGCTTCAAAAAATCCTTCTCTCCGTCTGGATTCCAAAAAATTCCCCCTTTTTCTATATGGCAGCCTCTCTTTATATGGCTGCGTGAGGATTTCCAAAATTCCTCTTAGTCCAGCCAGCATGTAGCCATCCTCTTCTTATGGGAAGTGGGGATTTTTTTTTTTATGGCAGCCTCTCCATCATTGAATATTCTATTTCCTTTTTTTGAATGCATGTGGATATGGGAAGTATGGCTCGCTTGGAGATTCCCAAGGATGCAGCCGCATGTTGTTTTGGTAAGTGTCCAAATCCTAGTAATCGCTATCAGCGTTTTTGGAGTGACCGGGTTGAACTGGATTTTCTCGGACTTCCCCAGAAATCTACGATCTAGGTCTATGCGTATTTCCGCGAAGCAATGCGTGTCGAAACTCCTTTGCCATGGAAAGATGCCAACAATTCAAAGTGGCAACCCCTCAACGTGGCAGCCTTCTTTTATGCAAAGATGACAGCTGGTTTAATTTGATTTTCATAGAGGTGCGTCAGGTAGCCTCCAAAATACATGTTGCATGTGTGGTTGTTTCTTTTTAAATAGGTGAGCGTGAAGGACAAAGGAATCTTCAAGGCGGATGCGCATGTGCGTGTAAGTCTTGGAGAATGACAATCTGCTTGTGTGTGGTCTGACTTCTCAATGAACTGCGTGTCAAAAGATCTCCAATGTGTGCTACAATATGCGCCATGTTGGGAACCATTCATTGGTGTGTGCTTTGTTGCTTCCTATATGCATTCCTGGTGTCGGTGATATCCCAAACTGAAGATTACGTCTCCTCCGCAATGACCATCCAAAAATCTGTGTTATCCTTTCCCATTTTCCATTAAAAATCTATGGGTACGTTTCTGTTTTTCTATGGAGAGAAACAGTTTTTTTTTCTTTTAATGCATATGTGCTATCTCCAACTAACTATGGTGTGGCTGACTATGGAGAAGCAAACTATTTGCCTGGGAATCCCCCGAATGGATGTATGTTAGTGATGTGGTCTCTTAATTGAAATTCTCCTCAAAGTGCGCGCGAGTTGATCTTCTTCTCTTTTTTTCCCATGGTTGGTTGTGTTTCAATATCCATATATGCGGGTTGCCTTATGTAAGTTCCACATATTCCCACATGCACCCGTGGATTTCTACAAAAATTGCAGTTGGGAGTATTAACAAAAATGAATCTAAGAAATAATTGATAAGAGTCTGAGAAAAACAGGAAATAGATGAAAAAGAATTTCACATGCATCTCATGCTCACTTGCGCCGTGTATGGTTGCCTTCTGAAGACAGTTGGTGTGCTTTGCTTCACTAATTACACGATGCACAAAGTTCTATGCAGAAAGATGAGTTTGCTGGCAACCTCTCAAAATTTTTCCATTAACGATTCAAGTATCTCGCACCAAAATCTGCAAAGATAGAATACAAATAAAATTAGAAATAATGTAATAATATAAAAATAAAATAAAAATAATTCTCAATAATGCAATCATCAATGCGTTAAGAAAAAAAATATATTATTATGTAATTAAAAAAATTAGAATGCATAAATCTAGCAATTCTATAAATAAATATAATACCTACAAAAAATTAGTAAATAAATAAATAAATAAATATCACATGGGCATTAAAAATTTGAAAATAAAAATAATCATAGAAAATAATGAAAACGAATGCAATGAGAATGAAATAGAGTCAATGCTCACTTTAACCTGGAATCGGGCAATCAAACTCATAATTAAGTACAAAGAGACCATTCATGCAATCAAAGTAAAAAACAACCATCTCATGAAACTAAAAGAACAAGCAATCAAGAAATCAAACTCTAACAAGTGGTCCAAATGGCCTATATTTAGAAAAAGTGCCTAAGTGACCTAGGGTGAATGTGTGCAAGTTGGAAGGTGCTTAGGATGTTTAGGACAATGTCTAAGTGAAAAAAACATGCCTAAGTGTGCTATCCTAAAAGTGCACCTAAAAGCTACGAAAAGCCTAAGTCTAAATTAGGGTTGCCTAGGGTCACAATAAGGGGTCAGATAATCCCTCAACCGAGGTCTCCGAGGTGACTCAGAAAAAGGTAAGTCGTACGAGTAGTAATGGGCCACCAAGGAACTACCGTGGAGCACTGGAAGTGGATTTAAAGACATGTGCTAAAGGGACAAAATTGAGGGTCTACACCACCATCACATCTTCAGACATTAGTTTTCCAGGTTAGAACCAATTTGTGCAGAAATTATTGATGAAGTTACATTTGGAATAGTTCGAACTTAGTTAAGCTAAATGTGCTATTAGCTATGTTCTGTTGAGAATGGTTTGGGGCCTCCTTAAGAGAAGTTAAGATTCAAAACTCCAATCTACTTTCTTTTCCTCACTGATTTGTCCTCAACATCTCCCATGTCCATGTTTTATCCTCTATCATATCTGTCATAAATCTACAATGAAAAGTATGCTTGATCTGAGTGTAGTACAAATGCAATCTTATTCTTCTCTCTCTAATGTTTCAATCAACAACATTCCAAAACTATAAACATTTAACTTATAAAAAATGTTTCCAATGTTTTTGTAGAATAATAATGAAGTAGTTTATACCAGTATTCCTCGTGATACAGTAGGACACATTAATTTTATCTATCAAACATAATTTTGTTTGGTGCAAGCCTCAAACATAAAAAGCATATGTTGGGCATAATTATAAAGATTTAATTTCACTCACATTTTTAAGTTAAATATACCTAGTCATTATTAGTTTAAAATTTCATCAAATACATCTCTTACTTTGAATCTAAGAAAGGTGAACAAAATTAAAAAATGAGAAGGGATAAGAAAAATATTAAACTTAATGGCAACTAATGAAGTATATTTAGTTCAAATATCATAAAATAGAAATGAAATTAACCCTAACTAAAAAAAATAGGTATCTCTTCAAAGCAACAAGACTATGTGAACAATGATCTAGAAACACAAATCTACGTTGTTTAATGGTTTGATCAGGAGTGACATGCTATTTTATATGTTGGACCATTTTCCATTCTTTAATTTACCTTTGGAATGACTCCATAGTACTGATTAAAGCATGTTCAACTTTGCAGAACTCCTAAATTCATGCTAGGCCAAATGATTAACCGCCCCACAATGCTTGATCTGTGTAAGTCAACAACTTTCTATCAATTAAGCTTATCTTTAATTACAACTAACAATCACTAGCAACTCAATAAGTTGATATGGTTTCATCTTACTTGTTGAAATTAACGCCTCTTACTCTATGGAAAAAAAAAAAAAAACCTTAGAGACAAAAACAATTTTAAATTTAATTAATTAATGAGTTATTCAACTCTACATGATAGATTCCGCATCTTTATCACTAAGAATGTGTTTCACACATTTTCTCATTTTTCAAAAATATAATAAACGAACTTTAATGAAAACTAAGTATTATGAATTTTTGGTCAAAAAAAAATAATACTAGCTTGTTGGTCAACATAAGAAACATCTATTTATGTAAAACCGTTACAAAAACACCTTCAATTATGTTTTATTTCTTTTGTTTTTTTGCGCAAACATTCTAGTATTCGGACTCTTCTTCCTTGGTAAGACATTGAATTTCCTCATTAAGTGGTGATGAACAAAAGGAAACAAGTTAAGGTGGAAAATGTAAAAGACAAGCCTTTCAAGATCATCTGGTCGGCTAACAAATAAAAAGGAAAACAAAAAACAAGAGAAAACTGTAAAACTCAGCAAAATGGTACCATAGATGGAGCAATTGAAGTTCTCCTGTTGATTTTTCTATAACTGTCCTTTACAGTGGTTGTGTTGGATTTTAAGGGTATGGAAACAAAGATTAGCCCAAAAAACACAAACAAAGAACAGAATGAATAAAAGGAAAAACTTATCGGCTGAAGTGTGACAAGCACTGCCCTTGAAATAAATCCACCCTCCTCGAAGACGAACTCGGTGCACTAGGGTACCAATGGTCTACCTCTAGGATTCAACAACCAGATCTCGCCTTGGGTATACTCTAAAAGCAAGATGTGTACAACTTGAGTTTTTGAATAAATTCCTCCAAATAGATGTATAAAAATACTTCTTGAGAAACTCTCTAAAAAAATTCTCTGGAAAATTTGGTATCCTAGTATAGAGAGGGGTGACCTACTTTTATAGGCCACTAGCACAATCCTAGTGAGAATCTACTTGTAATTAGAAGATGACACAAAGTGGAAGGTTATTCTATTTATAAAAGGAATGAGATTCCACTAACACAATCCCAATATGACTCTTCCCAAAAATATAAGATTAATAGAATAAAAGTAAAATAAATTAAAAGTAATTTTCAAAAATAAAAAATAGAAATTATTTGCACTCTTCCTACAATCCCCCACAGAGTGTAAACATAATTTTTTTTTTTTTTTGGAGGAAAAAAGAATCCAATGCATTAGTATTGGTACCCGAAGGCTATGAACCAATCTTAGGACAAATAAATATTGAATCACGAAACACGGTGAAAATAAATTTCTATGAACCTATGTTTCTTGATGTAACTCAAGAGACTTTTATCCACATTGGTTTCTCAACTACACTATGAGCTGTACAAAACGGGTTGGCGCAAATAGGCCATGCACCTTGCCTGGATATTCATGAGAGCTTTAGAGAACCTACCTAAGTTCTCATAGGAAGCGGCCTCACCTCCACTCTCATATAGGTGAATCCATATCCATCAAGTATGTTTTACATTTAAACATACCATCCATAAAGAATATGGTATTCATTAAGAGTAACCACTCAACCTTAATCAATTCAGAATACACTCTATCTACACCATAGGGATGGACTCTCATACAATTAGAGTTGATAGAGCACCTCAAGTCAACAAGTGATTTGTTATTACCCATATGAACCTACTTCATGGAATTTCCATTCTAGTAGGTTGGGTTACTACTACTCTTGACTTCTGTAATAGGCATAAAGCCTCATCCCCCTCGATGTTTCTTCCACTAGTTTCTTATTTAGTGGTTTGGTCAAAATATCAGCCAAATTCAACTCTGACCTCACAAATTCTAGGGATATAACCCCTATTTCAAGCAACTGTCGCACAATATTGTGCCTAAGGCGTATATGCCCGTTCTTCCCATTAAATATTTTACTCTTAGCCTTAGCAATTGCAGCTTGGTTATCACAAAGCATAGACATAGACGGGGCTGGTCTCATCCATAAAGAGATATCTACTAAGAGGTTTCTAAGCCACTTAGCCTCAGAACTTGAATTTTCTAAGGCAATAAACTCGGCCTCCATAGTAGACCAAGTAATGCAAGTTTGTTTGGTAAACTTCCAAGAAACTGCACTCCCACTAAGGATAAAAACATATCCACTAGTGGATTTCATCTCATTTGAATCCGAGATCCAATTTGCATCACTAAATCCTTCAAGGACACTTGGAAATCCACTAAAGCACAAACCATAGTTAATGGTGCCTCTCAAATACTTAAGGACTCTACGAACAACAGTCTAATGGTCCTGATTAGGACTTTGGGTGTACTGACTCAATCTACCTACTGCATAAGCAATGTCAAGTTTGGTACAATTCATTAAGTACATTAGGCTCCCTATGATTTGAGCATACTCTATTTGGGCAATACTATGTTCTCTATTTTTCTTCTACTATAAGTTGGGATCATAAGGAGTTGACACTAGTTTACAATCAAAGTGTTCAAACTTCCTTAGGATCTTTTCAACATAGTGCTCTTGAGAAAGTTTAAGCCCATTAAGTGTTCTAGTTATTTTAATTCCTAGAATCATCTCTGCCTCACCTAGGTCTTTCATATCAAACTTAGAACCTAGGAATTTCTTGGTCTTATGCACAACCTCTAGGTTAGTTCCAAAGATTAGCATGTCATCAACATAAAGGCAGATGACTACACATGTGTTATCTTCATACTTACTGTAAATACACTATCAACATCATTAATGGAATATCCATTAGTTACTAACACATGATCAAACTTGTTGTGCCACTGTTTGGGAGCTTGTTTTAACCCATATAGTGATTTAACCTACTTACACACCTTTTTCTCATTCCCTGGAACTACACAACCCTTAGGTTGATCCATATAAATTTCCTCTTCCAAATCCCCATTCAAGAATGCAGTCTTGACATCCATTTGGTGTATCACCAAATTATGAATGAAGCTAGAGCAATCAATACTCTAATTGATGTTATTCTAGTCACAGGGGCAAAGGTGTCAAAGTAATCTACATCATTCCTTTGTTTAAAGCCTTTGGCAACTAAACGAGCTTTATACTTCTCTATGGACCCATTTTGTTTTAACTTTGTTTTAAAGATCCACTTACAACCAATAGTCTTTGCACCAGGAGGTAAATCTACTAACTCCCATGTATGGTTACACATTATTGATTCGATTTCACTGTTAATGGCCTCCTTCCAGAATGGTGCGTCAGGAGAAGTTATAGCTTCTTTGTAGGATCTAGGGTTCTCATCTATTAGGAAGGTGTAGAAACCATCTCCAAGGCTTGTTTCTTTCCTGTCTCTTTTCCTCCTTCTAGGTTCAAATTCAGAAGGTTCAATAGACTTGTCTCTACTTGTTTTCTGAACTTCTTGTTCACCATTTAGTTTCATAGGAAATATGTTTTCAAAGAAATCTACATTATTTGTTTCTATTATAGTATTGACATCTACAAGATTGTTTTCTGACTTAGTTATAAGAAACCTATATGCCACACTATTCTCAGCATAGCCAATGAACATTGCATCAAAGGTTCTAGGACCTAGTTTTTGTTTTTTAGGTTTAGGGAGAAGAACTTTAGCTAAACACCCCCGGACTTTCAGGTATGCTATATTAGGTGCATAACCCTTCCACAACTCATAAGGAGTTTTACCAGTTTTCTTGTAAGGTATTCTATTTTGAAAATGACATGCAGATAGGATAACTTCCCTCCACAAGTTCAAGGGTGCTCCTGAACTTACTAACATTGCATTCATCATTTCTTTTAAGGTCCTATTTTTCTTTTCTGCTATTCCATTAGACTCAGGGGAATAAGGAGGAGTAGTTTCATGAATGATCTCATGATCTTCACAGAAAGAATTAAAGGGGTTGGACTCATACTCGCCTCCCATATCAGTTCTAAGCCTTTTAATTTTCTTACTTAGTTGATTTTCCACTTCATTTTTGTACTTGATGAAAACATCTCTTCCTTCATCTTTGTTTCTCAAAAGATAAACCCTTGTATACCTTGAGTAGTCATCTATGAAAGTTATGTAGAATCATTTACCACCTCTAGTCATTGTATTTTTTAAGTCTCCTAAATCACTATGTATTAAACTTAGTAGATCTGATTCTCTTTCAACTGTTTTGCAAGATTTCTTTGTGGTTTTAGATTCTACACAAGATTCACATTTTCCATGGTTTTCATTAAGGACAGTTTAGGGATTAAACTCAATTCAACCATTTTCTTCATTATGAAAAGTCACTATGTCCTAGTCTACCATGCCAAATATCACAAGAATCAACTATGTAAGCAAAAGAAGAAGATGTATTATTATTGATAATATCATAAACATTCAACATAAATAAACTCTAATTACAATAGCCCTTTCCCACAAATGTATCATTCTTGGTTAAAACTATTTTATCAGAGTCAAATAAGATCCTCACTCTTGCTTTTCCAAGTAGAGATACTGACACCAAGTTCCAACGGATATCTGGCACATGAAGAACATCACAAAGGGTAAGCACTTTTCCAGAGGTTAACTTTAGGAGAACTTTCACTTTGCCAATCACTGGAGTAGATCTAGAATCACCCATGAACACTTGTTCTTCTCATTCCTTTACAGTGGTATAGGAAGTATATGCACTTCTATCCCACAGATGTGCCTAGTAGCCCCAGAGTCTACCACCCATTCCTTTATATTGGTGACCATGCTCACCTCAGAGGAGATTACTACTGTGCTCACCTTTGTTATGCAGATTTGCTTTGAACTGGTCTTCTAGTTCTTTCCTGTGGCGACATTGAGCTGCATGGTGTCCAGACTTGACGACAAAGATTTACCCCGTTTGTTTATATTGGTTATGGACCTTGTTTGATGCATTGGGCTTGGTCTTAGAGTTTGTTTACTGGACTTATTGTTTTTGGGTTTAGATTTTTTTTTTTCTACTACATTAAGCTTTAGAAGACAATTCTTGCTTTCTCAATACTTGTCCTATTTCAGTTTTGTTCCTCAATCAATAATAGGGATTATGACATCCTCGTAAGGACATTTGTTCTTTATGTTTCATGTTGTTTTTTAAATAGTCTTTCCAAACTCTGGATAGAGTTTCACTAAATACCAGCCACAAAGTTCGGTAATTTAATAGTCTCATGCTAAGTCATTAATCAACAAGTGGTAGTCATGGATTTCGAGTAAAACATCTTCTATCTTAGTCATTAGACATTTTTAAAATGCATATAGCATACTTTCTGAGTTTCTGCTTTTCCAAAATATATTTTTTTTCATTGCATCCAAATTTCTTTTGCAACTTTAAATTGAATAAATATCAAAGTTCATTAGAAGGGTATCAGAATAACATGCTAACTTGTTTATTCAGTTTCCAGGTTGGTAACAGATGAGAACCATTTCTGGTTTTGGGTATCAAATATGTCGCAAGTTCACACATGCAATTCAGAGAAAACGCTTCTGCATCTTTAAAGAATTCATTGAAGGGATCATTTTAAAGGTGTCAGGAAGGGTGTGAACTAAGGAACTTCATTTGGATATATTTCAAGATTGTTGGATTTTAAAGGGTTATGGAAACAAAACTAGCCAAAAAACCAAACAAAGAACTAATGAATAAAAGGAAAAACTTATCGGCTAAGGCGTGACAAGCACTGTCCTTAGAAATAAATCCACTCTCTTAAGGAGAAATGGTGCACTAGGGTACCAGTGTTACTTCCAGGATTCAATAGCCAATCTCACTTGGGTG
>JBAPGN010000593.1:0-25582 GCA_037355405.1 Vitis amurensis | reverse complement strand
AAAGAGAGAGATAAAGCCTAAAAAGTTTTGCATGTAGTTTAATCTGATTTTTTGGGATATGAATTAAGAAATATAGGAATAGTGTTATATCTCTCTGCTTTGGTACCTAACCTTTGCACCCTCAAAATGAAGTAAGGTTAGCCTACCCACTTAACAACATTTTGGAATAAATTGTTGTTCCCCAAAGTTTCAAAACCTTTTTGTTTGGCCTTAACTCAAGAAATACCAACTCTTGTGCTTCTTTCATAACTTTCAATTTTGGTTTGCAAAATTATCCTTCCATCTTGGTGCCAAATAAGCCTTTAGTTTGAAATAATGGAAGTCCCCTGTATCATCTTACCATTGTGTTTTTCTATAAATACTAACATTTGTCAACATTTTTTCTAAATCTAAGTCCAATAACTTCTTTTAATCAATAAAACTCTTCATGAACATTATTCACCATCACGAACTCCAACTGAACATGTCTTTCCAGTCTAAGTGTATAAAATGTTTCACCTTTTTTTCTTTTTATAGCTATCAAAACATCTTTATTAATATTTATATTATCGTTTTTTGTAGAAAAGTTATAGCCCACAGTGCTTGGAGCTGTCAAAGAAATTAAACTCCCTCCTCAACTTTAGAACATGCTTAACATTAGATAATGTCATTACAACACTATCAAACAACTTCACTTTCCTAGTACCAATCCTAATGGTTTTAGAGCTTGAACCAATTTCTATTTAAACAATACTAGCATTACATTCCTAATAGGTATCAAACCACTTCTTATATGGGCCCATATGAAATGAACATCAAGAATCTAAAATCCAAGAGTTACAGAACAACTTTCATTCAACTACTAATAGAAAGAACATACCTTACTTATTAAACTTTTTTATCAAAAACATATTAGTAGATTTCAAGCTCTGAAAATCAATATTTTCTTTCTTCTATGGTGCTATATGTCATTTTTTCACAATACCTCGTGATACATCCCTTTTATGGAAATAATAACCCTCTACATTCCTCTAGTAGTGTGATTGGAAATGATCAACTCTCCTATCTTAATATCTCCTTCATGATTTACTCCTATCACAATGTGATTGAGACTTCATCATAACAGCTTTGTTTAGTTAATGAAACAACTACTTACTACTTAATAATTTTTGTCTCTAAACAAGCAGTTAACACCTCATCCATAGTAAACATTGTCTTTCCAACTAAAAAGCATACTCACCAATGTCTTAGATGATCTTGGTAGGGATGCCAATAAAATAATAGTTTCTCATTAATGTTGACCTTTACACTCAACAAATGGGTCATACACTAATTAAATTTATTTATATAAATATGAACATCAGTTCTTTAATCCATATTCGACTTATATAATTGTTTCTTCAAATATAGTCTATTTGTTAAGGGATTTTGATATATCAATTTTCTCTAACTTCTCCCTTAATTGAGAAGGATATTTCTTATTCAAAACAATATATTTTATTTTATGAGTCAAACTTAAATGAATAGTGCCTACCGCTCTTACATCTAATTCTTCTCATTTTTCATTCATCATGTTCTCTCTAGTTTCTTCCTTGTAACACTGAGAAGTCCATTGTTGCAAACCAACTATATCTAACAGTACCATGCTAGATACTAAAATTATTCTTTCCATCAAGTACTCAATATCAATACATTATGTCAAACATCATTTCTAAATATATTTCCCATGATCTTCACACATGACTCTTGTTACCACTTGTTAGGAAATCACAACACCCAAACACACTAAGAAACATAAAGTGAAATAGAAAAGTCAAAAGATTTGCATGGTTCTACATAATCACCTACATCTATGGGAAAAAGGAATCAAATTTATTATAAAGTTAAAAAAATACACAAACCAAACTCTCTCAACCTATTTCTACCCAAACTCTGATACACACGTTGTCTATCTTTGTTCATTTTTCGTTTACTTTTTCACTCTCTTGAAATCCTATATAAAACCACATATCTATATAGTTGTATAGATTAATCCTAAACGATAAGTTTCCAAATCCTACTCAATGTTATAAGGATAATTTATCTAAAACCTAAACTCTATGAATATTGACTTAGTAAAAATAAAAAAATAAAAAATTTGAGTCAAAATTACCAACACACAAGGCCCATTCTATTGACTTTCAAATAATATAGCAAGTGTATTCTCAAATGCTTCTAAACAAAGTCTTTCTATCTCTTTCTTTCCTTTAGATCTTGAGTTCATAATTAACCCAAAATAATATATAGGTAAATGTATGTGAATATTATGTATGAATAAGAGAGATGATCCAACTTATTAATTTATAAATGACATCAACAAAGTATTGCTCGTTATAAAACTCCTGATCTAATTAAGTTAATACTCCTACATTGTCTCAATTCAATATAATATCATAAGAAATAATGTAGTGTGATCATAGATTAAAATATCACAAAAATTCATTGAAATATCAAATATTTTTAAGTATATCGACTATGACGATTATGATACAAGGAAGAGATAATTGGTGGAGAGGTGAATTTTGGAATAATTTCACTGTTTTTTTTTTTTTCCAGGATTTCCATGGTATCACATTGGCACAACACCTAAACTCTATTTTTAAGGGAAAAGGGGTCATTAGTATGGCCCTCACCAGAAGGGAGGTAGGAATGGCAACGGGATGGGTTCGAGACGGATCACCCCCATCCCAACCCCATCCCGTTTATTAAAAACAATTCCCATCCCCGCCTCGTTTAACTTTTTAAAATTTTTTTTTCAATAACATTAAAATAAATATATTTTATAAATAATAAAATTATTATATTTTTTATAACTTATTTTATTAAAATTTTTATTATTATCTATATATTAAAAATAGTAAAATTAAATTTTAAATTAAATTAATTTTAAAATTTAAATTAAATTTAATTTTAAAATTAATTTTATATATAATTAGTGTGGGGCGGGGCGGGATGGGACAATACCCGAACCCGCCCCTGGTTTAAAAAAAAATCTCATACCCGTCTCAAACCTGTTTATTAAAATTAAACCTCGTCCCATTAGGGGCGGGTACTCGAAAAAACCCGCCCCATTGCCATCTCTATAGGGAGGACCATATGTACTTAGGTTTCATATATACTAATTTAATTTTAGTAAATAGATTAATTTTAATTATCTTATTTTTAAATTTCATTTGACTCATTATTGAAAATATAAAAGCAATCATGGTAATTTTCTTAATAAATTAATTTTTTTTTATATCCTTTTATATAATAAATAAATAAAATATATATATTTTTCAAACAAATAATAATAAGTATACATATATGATAATTTCTTTTATATCTTTAAATACATTTAAACTACATAGATCATTATTTTAGTAATAAATGAAATAAACTTATTTCAAGTACTATTGTAAATTTTTTTTAATATTTGTATTATTATTTATTTTATAATTTATTGAAGTTTTTTAAAATATTTTTATAAATTTTGATTTTTTTTTTTTAAATGGATCTTTGATTGTGACAAAGGCCATCATCGCCAAAGATTCTCCATAATTACAGCTCAGTAATTAGTGTATCCTCCTTGGACTACATATTTTGATCTGATTTTCATAATTCTTTTAAAATCATGATTGGTGAAAAATCATAATTTAAAAAGGAAAATTCAAATAGGTATTATATGGCCTAAAAAATTATACACTAAAACAACTTTCATTCAAAATGTAGGAAATTAAAAATTAATTAGAAAGTGTCATTTTTATCAATCATATTTTTCTCTCAAGTGGTATTTGATATCAACATTATTAAAAGAAGTTCCGATATTAATAACTTTGATTAAAAAATTATTAATTTATGACTTGAATATATAATCTACGTCATTATAGATTTTCTAAAATTCTGTATTAATATCGATCTTTAGCTTGGTCCAGCCGGCAGCTGCTAGCCCAGCATGTGATAAATATGGGTCTTTGTCCCGGCAAGTCAAGAATCCCAACTCAATGGCCAAGTATTAATTATTGTACTTGGGGCCCACATGGACACTACCAACTTGGAGTCAAAAAGGGAAAGCTTCCAACTACTTACATGAGCTGAAGACAAAGAGAAAGAGTTATAAAGGAAGAAGAAAGACAAAAAGAAAAATAAAATAATGGAAACGGAAGCCTACAAGTTGGAAATCAAACCCCATGTCACTGGATTATTCAAGTGCACACCCACATACATGCAAGTGGATGAGAGTTGGTGAGACAAAGCATTTGTGGTGATTATAAAATACCAACCTCAAGACAAACACTTTGGCCAGCCAGCTCCAAGCAAGCTCCTAAAATTTCATTTCTCTTTCCTTCTTCAAATTTGAAGCTTCGATTTCAGTAGTCATCACGCACTAATCAATGGCATCTGTGGAGGAAATTAGAAATGCTCAGCGTGCCAAGGGTCCGGCCACCGTTCTAGCCATTGGCACAGCTACCCCGGACAACTGTCTGTACCAGTCTGATTTCGCCGATTACTATTTTCGGGTCACTAAGAGCGAGCACATGACCGAGCTCAAGAAGAAGTTCAACCGCATCTGTAAGTACAATTTTAACATCCTGTGTACTCGTTTTAAATTAATTCAATGCATCTGTGCGCGATGGTATGAGCAGAATAAGCTTTTATATTGTACTAAGATGAATTTTTTTACACTCACTTGAACGATGTTGATCATCTTGAACAATGAATGCCTTGAGCTCACATATTACTCCTGTTTAATTTATATACAGGTGAGAAATCCAATGATCAAGAAGCGTTACATTCATTTGACCGAAGAAATGCTCGAGGAGCACCCAAACATTGGTGCTTATATGGCTCCATCTCTTAACATCCGCCAAGAGATTATCACTGCTGAGGTGCCCAAGCTTGGCAAGGAAGCAGCATTGAAAGCCCTTAAAGAGTGGGGTCAGCCCAAGTCAAAGATCACCCATCTTGTATTTTGTACCACCTCAGGTGTAGAAATGCCTGGTGCAGATTATAAACTCGCTAATCTTTTAGGCCTCGAACCATCTGTCAGAAGAGTGATGTTGTACCATCAAGGGTGCTATGCAGGTGGAACTGTCCTTCGAACTGCCAAGGATCTTGCAGAGAATAATGCAGGAGCACGAGTTCTTGTAGTGTGCTCTGAGATTACTGTTGTTACATTTCGTGGGCCTTCAGAAAATGCTTTAGACTCTTTAGTTGGCCAAGCCCTTTTTGGTGATGGGTCAGCAGCTGTAATCATTGGATCAGATCCAGATATCTCGATTGAACGACCACTCTTCCAGCTTGTTTCAGCAGCACAAACATTTATTCCAAATTCAGCAGGTGCTATTGCCGGCAACTTACGTGAAGTGGGTCTCACCTTTCAATTGTGGCCTAATGTGCCTAGTTTGATATCTGAAAACATAGAGAAGTGTTTGACTAAGGCTTTTGACCCAATTGGTATTAGTGACTGGAATTCCTTATTCTGGATTGCTCATCCCGGTGGCCCAGCTATTCTTGACGCGGTTGAAGCAAAACTCAGTTTAGATAAACAGAAACTCAAAGCAACAAGACATATTCTAAGTGAATATGGGAACATGTCAAGTGCATGTGTCTTGTTTATTTTGGACGAGATGAGAAAGAAATCGCTCAAGGAAGGAAAGACAACCACAGGTGAAGGACTAGATTGGGGTGTTTTGTTTGGCTTTGGGCCAGGCTTGACCATTGAGACCGTTGTGCTACATAGCGTTCAAATGGATTCAAACTAAGTGAAATGATAGGAAAAACGATTCACGAGCCATGTTCTATTAATCCAATATTGGTAGTAAAGATATATCACCATGAAATCATCTTTACTCAGAATTTATTATTTGTTATTTATCGTTGTTGGAGGACTTTTTCAGAGACCTCAAGTTAAAATCATTGTTTATCCTTGTGTATGTCATCAAAATGACAAAAATAATGGATTTCCATTTTGTTTAGGCATGAAAGCGAGAAAATTTTCCATATTCCTTTTCCCGTGCTGATTTAGTCTTAGTTCTGCTTGAAAATTCCAAAAAATCATATCCAACTCAAGGCCTAAAAGTGACAAACTACAAATTTGAAAAATATGGAAACCAATTGGGTTCTACAATGCATATAAATTAAATAAGATAGCCACCACCGAAACAAGGGTGATGTCTTACCTCTCATTAGTCCTATTAGATTAAGACATATACAAGACTGGTTCTATACTAACAAAACTTTCAATTATTATTCAAAATCTTATGATGTTGTTACAATTATATCATTTAAACCTAACTTTTTACATAAGATAACATAACTCAAAATAACCCAAAATTTTGTTTAGAAGTCACTTTTGGAGCTAAGAAAGCCCTTTTAATCAAATAACAAATTTTTTTCAAACAATTAAAAACAATTTAAGAATTATACTTTGTTCAGTTGTGGGTTAGTGCAAAAAGTGATTTGTAAGTTGAGTTTGTGAAACTTAACGTTTTTAACTTGACGATTTTAGTGAGATTTACGTTAAGTTATTCTTATTGAGCTAAAACAAATTATTTGAATTTTAGTAATTTAACCATTTAGGTTATTTAATAAAGTTAATTAAAATTTATTTTAAATTATTATATTGACAAATTTACTCCCATTAGTTGAACAATATTCATTTTGATTAGTTGTAACTAATTTTTATTTTTATTAACCTTAAGCAATAAATTTATTTGTTCAACATCCATATTCAAAATTTTATAAACACATAAAATATCAATTAGAGATGTGGAGTCATCGGCAAAAGGGGATTTGAAATTTAAAATAAGTTAAGTCATTTTAACTTAATACAAAAAATTATTTTTAACTTTAAGTTGTAATATTTCATTATTTTATTAAACATATTTAATCAATTTTTAATTACTTAAATTAAATTAACAAATTATATGAAGTCATTAAATTTATTTATCAAATACTCTCTACCTTATGGATTGAATTAAAAACCCTAGATTCCTCTCAAAAAGCTTTGAACTAATTTTTGACAAAGGTGCTTACAACTTACAAATGAAGAGGAAACCCCTATTTACAACTTACAATTTAAGAATAACTTAAATCCCATTTAAATCATCAAGTTAAAAACATTAAGTTTCACAAACTCAACTTTCAAATCACTTTTTTCACTAACCCACAACTCAACAAAGTAAATCAATGTAAACGTTAAGGATGTTTACATTTAATAAGCAATATCTTAACTCAAATTTTTAATGGGTAATTGATTCATGCACTTTCACCAACTTCCAATCCACTTGCAGCTGGTAGGCTGATGAAGTCATAGATGGTGGCGGAGACTTGTTCAATCACATGGGTTTTTTTTATGATCTTATCAGTGGAGGGGGAAAATGACAAATTCAACATCAACCTCCAATTGCAAGCCGATTGTCCATTTCGTCTTCTAATGAAATTAATTCATCCACTTAAGAGATTTTGTGTTAGACTTATGAGAAGGAGAATTCAACAATAACCAACCTTTTTTTTTTTATAATTGCGGCATTATTTTTATCTAAATTTCGTATATGATAGTAATTAATATACAAATTTCTTTTAGGTGAAAATCTTCCTCAGCTCCAAAATTAACTTGTGAAGTGATACAAATTTTGGTGCTTACACTTTAGGATGACATTCATGTGCAAGAAGTTTATTTTGAGTTATGTTATGCTATGTAAAAACTTTAGGTTAAAAGGGCAATCTTAGAGAAGAATAACTCATTAGCATGTCGTATTTGTAGGTGATAATCAATATAATTGTAACAACATGATAAAATTTTTATTAATAATCCACAGTTTTATTAATACAGAATTATTCTTGTATATGTCTTGGTCTAATAAGACTTATGAAAGGTGGAATCTTAAACCTTCGGTAATATTTTTCTCACAGCACCTGGTTTCCAACCATTTTATGTATTCTTCAAATCAGGATTTAGCCCCGGAGTTGTTTGCAAAAAAGAAAAGAAAAGAAAACTCAGGCAAGTTGGTTTTCATGCCGAAGTCGAAGTAGATCAGCACGGGAAAAGCCATATGTTGAAAATTTTCTTACACTCACCCATAAGCAAAACTCAAATCCATTCTTTCGTTTTATTTCCTTTGGATAACATACACAAGAATAAACAATGATTTAACTCAACGTCTCCGAGAAGGTCCTCCAACAGTCGATAAATAATACTTGATTAAATTTATCTAACAATAACTTCATAGTAGCAGTAATTGTGAGCATGCAGGCTGGCAAATAATTGGCTTCCTTACGTCTTAAAGGTCTTGAGAAGTACGGTTTAAAATTACTCTCCTGCCGGAAGGACCAAAAGGTTTGGCCACCTGCTCAGATGAATTTATTGGACCATGCTATTTATTAAAATATCTTCCCAGCTGGGCATCAACAGGAGAGGAGGCATTTGAGGTTTGAAGTGCTTTATGCCATGTTCAAAGGGGAATATGCAGACCTTCCAGCTCTCATTGAAGACAACTTCATCTAGGCTTATGAAAATGCCAAGGTTCCTGACTGAATGCCTTCTAGCAAAGAACCATCCCATTGCTGACGATGAAGAAAAGTTCAATGATTTGAGGATAGGGAGAAGAATCTGCCCAAGATAAGGTTTGGATTTAAAAAGATTGAAGAAGAGTTGAAAGAACATGGTCTGTTGTTAGCTGCAGAAGGAAGGCCTTCTAGTGCCAAATCAGAGCGAGTCCCTCAAGTACATCAACTTCCTCCATTACCTACCGGACTGGAACTTGTTTTCATCCATTCTCTATGCCACATTTCTAAATTCATCCATCCCCTATGGGTTTGACCCCTTACTCCTGGGGTACTATTTCAAAGATTCCATAGCCGAGAGCTGCAGATTCCTTAGCGGAGAGCAGGCAGCAATCTTAGCTGTGTTAACTTGATTGAGGGTCATTTCAAGGAAAAAAAGACGCCCCAAGGGATCCCCTAAGCCTCAACAATTTTGCAAAAGCCTTGTTGATTAAATTTCAGCTGTTGCTCATTTCAATTGCTGGCCTATTTTCAACAAAATCCATCAACCCCATTTTCAAAAAATTGAGCGAGAATTTACCTCCAAAAATTCTATTCATCCACGAGATTATCTCCCTTGCACCTTGATGATCATCTCCCTGTGCTTTGACACCCGATTCAGCGGGAAATTACACTACAACTAATTCTTTATACTTAGGGAAATGACGCTTTGGATTATTAGCATATTTTTTTATCATATTTGTATTTAACCAAAATTCAAATTAATGAAAGTAAAAACGTTACATTGAAATTTTCTTGGCTTACACAAGTAAAACTCGAACTGGTGCTGTATATCTAATTCATTCTTTCTTTTCAGTGGCATTTATGAGAACAAAAAATTACAACTTTCAGGAAACTTCGCGATAACAGAATGACAAGCACTTGCAGTTTCATCCACTTGCCTGACGTGACTGCACCCTCCAACAATCACTAAATTACAATCCCTCAATGTTAGGATAGGAATAAAAGATTTAGGAGTACTATTATTAACTTTGAAGATACATGTACATATCTTTCGTAGCACCTCCTCTGTAATACAATAAGACATGTCCCCTATATCATTTCTCTTACCGTTTTCCACTCAATTTGTAACCATAGGAACGCTATGCAGCACAACGGTCTCAATGGTCAAGCCTGGCCCAAAACCGAATAGCACTCCCCAATCCAATCCTTCACCTGTGGTGGCTTTTTCCCCCTTTAGGGATTTCTTTCTCATCTCATCCAAAATAAACAAGACACATGCACTAGACATGTTACCATACTCACTTAACACGTGCCTTGTTGCTTCAAGTTTCTTTTTCTCTAAATTGAGTTTTGCTTCAACTGCATCAAGAATTGCAGGGCCACCAGGGTGAGCAATCCAAAATAACGAGTTCCAATCGCTAATACCAAGTGGGTCAAAAGCCTGATTCAAGCATTTCTCTATGTTCTCGGAAATCAAAGTAGGCACATTAGGCCACAAGTGAAAGGTGAGTCCCACCTCACGTAAGTTACCCGCAATAGCACCTGCTGAATTAGGAATAAACGTTTGGGCTGCTGAAACAAGTTGGAAGAGGGGTCGTTCAATGGAGACATCTGGATCTGATCCAACAATCACAGCTGCTGACCCATCACCAAAAAGGGCTTGACCTACTAAAGAGTCCAAAGCATCTTCGGAAGGCCCACGAAATGTAACAACAGTGATCTCAGAGCACACCACAAGAACTCGTGCTCCTGCGTTATTTTCTGCAAGATCCTTAGCAGTTCGAAGGACAGTTCCACCTGCATAGCAACCTTGATGGTACAACATCACCCTTCTAACTGATGTTTCAAGGCCTAAGAGATTAGCGAGTTTGTAATCTGCACCGGGCATTTCTACACCGGAGGTTGTACAAAATACAAGATGGGTGATCTTGGACTTTGGTTGACCCCATTCTTTAAGAGCCTTCAATGCTGCTTCTTTACCAAGTTTAGGTACCTCAGCAGTGATAATCTCTTGGCGTATGTTGAGAGATGGAGCCATATAAGCACCAATGTTTGGGTGCTCCTCAAGCATTTCTTCGGTCAAATGAATGTAACGCTTCTTGATCATTGATTTGTCACCTGTAAAAGAAGTAACATGAACACATTAGTTTTACCAATCGACTAGTCATATAGTATATTGTTCAAGATGATCAACATGCATTTAACATTGAAGAAAGTATAAAAGGTTATTCTTAATTATAGCTAGCAATGCTACATGATTCAAAGAACAGCTCTTCAAGCCATTACAGTCGAATGAAAGGAATATCGGTTACTGAAGTAAAATGATTTTCAAGTTTCCTAAAGTAATTTATCTAAAAGCTATTCTCTAAGCTTGAAACATTCATTCACTTGGAGGTGACCCTCACTTAATAGCACACTCGTATATGTATAGAAATGTTGTGAATGTAAGAATTAATGCATGAATATATATACTTACATATGCGATTGAACTTCTTCTTCAACTCAGTCATGTGCTCGCTCTTAGTGACTCTGAAATAGTAATCAGCATAATCAGACTGGTAGACACAGTGGTCGGGAGTAGCTGTGCCAATGGCTAGGATGGTGGCCGGACCCTTGGCACGTTGAGCGTTTCTAATTTCCTCAATTGAAGCCATTGATCCTAGCTACGAACTCAAATTGAAGCTGAAGATTGAGGAAGGAAAGAGAAGAGTGCTTGGAGCTGGCTTGAGAAAGCTGGGTGTGAGTGTTGGGTATTTATAAGCTAGCTGTGTCTCACCAACTCTCATCCATCGGCAGTCAATGATCAGGTGGCTTCAAAGTTTGTGTGCGTGAGTTTATTTTTGGATTTTCAGACATGTATGCATGTGTTAATGTATTTGTTTTGCTCTCTGTTCTTCACCTACCCATATATGATGAATGCAACCCACAGGAAGGAGAGAGCAATCAATCTGCTTACGGTTTCTCATTATAACATTTTTTATATAGAGAGATAAAGACTTTTCCAGCCCCTTGACTGGAAATTAATACATTTTCCACTTGACTTTTGAAAAGGAGGCAATCCCACGGGAGGGAAGCTGCTACCAACCTTCGTAATGTTAATGAAATCAAAGTCACTCAATGTCCGAATTTCAAACCTCAACAACCCAATAGCCAATACGTAACATGTCATTTAACAAAAATATCTCATTTTAATTTATTTGACCTGTTTCGTCATCCAAGTTGGGCCACTCGTTTGATTCCCAAAAATAATTGAAAGAAGGAAAAGTAAATACTTAAGTGATCCACGAAACAACTTGACTTTGGGAGGCTCATAGGTCGTTCAAAGTAGGCGCAGGTGTCTTTCTGATCACAAGTTAGGAGGTATTGGGGGCGATTCATCGGGTAAAGGTTTTAATAATAAGTGAGCGTTAATAATTGACTTCACTTGCCTTACGAAATGAGTCTAATTCCAAGATTCCGCAGCTTTAAATAATAATTTACTTCTAGCAAAAATTTAAAAATATTTTTTGACCACGTTAATTAATTGAAACTTTAAATTTATATATAATTATATTTTTAATGAAATAAGTGTGTAGTTCTTAAAACTGATTATTTATTAATTAATGATTTAAATTGATTTTAAATTAAATTATTTTTAATTATTGACTTTAAACTTAATACTTATTTTTTACTATTAAGGTTTTTTAATAAAGTTAACTTAAAATTTATTCCAAATTATTAAATTAATACATTTATCATCATTAATTTTAATTAATAATTATCCTCATTGATTTTAGCTATATTTATTCTCATTAATTTTAAACAATAAATTTATTTATAAAATATTCATATTTAAAGTGTTATATATATTCAAAAAAAATTATTATAAAAAACGAGTCATGAACGTGGAATCATAATTCTTAAATATGTTCTTACTTGTTAATGTATATTATGTTATGGGCTTTAGGCCCAGTTAGGTTACTTGTATAGTACACTTTCCTTGTACCGCACACATATTACTTATACCGCACACATATGCCTCCTATATAAAGGCATTGATGTATATTCTTTGATGAAGGAATAGAATACAATTATTCAGTATTTCTAACATTACTAACATGGGCAAATGAGACAAAAAATAAAAATAAATTTGAAAATAAGAATAAATTAACTATTTTGACTTAATATTTAAAATTATTTTTATTTTAAGTTGTGATATTAAGTTATTTTACCAAATATACTTAATCTATTTAATAACTTAAATTAGGTTATTAAATCAAATTAAATTAAATCATTAAACTAATTTATCAAATACAATCTAAGTGTTGAAATGAAACAAATCATAATCTATGGAGTCAGAAACTGCTAATATGAGCCTAATAAACATCTCAAACTATGGGCTTAGTCAAAGGATTTCAACCATGAGACTCATGGAAATGTGATCCACAATCACTTCGTTTAGAGCTAACCATGTCTTGAATGTGTAATGATATCAAACATCAATGTGTATAAAATTAAGAAATATATGCTACAGTCATACTTTGTGCAACAAATGTTGTAAAATGGCCACTAAGAACACCATTGATGATTTCATTCTAGGAGACAAATTAGACAACAATAATTATGATGTGGCTAAAAAAATCCAATACTTGTTAAATGAACAAGAGGGCCTTAAAGGTCCTAACTTGATCCCATGATCCAACCTAAGGAAAAGGAATTTAGTCAAACAACATCGTGATATGAAAGCTTATCAGTTCTAGGTTAAGAAAGACCATTGTGCACATTTTAACATGTCGAGTGGTATTTATAACGACTTGATAAGGGAATTGAGCACTACCTCACTTTTCATGTGATATGGAATAAGTCCAAATTTTCTATGGTTTGATATCTGCAACTATAATGTGTGCAATCACTTTGAAGTTTGAGCAATAGGTCATGGATCCTAAACTCATAATGGTTAAGCATTTGAGGACAATTTAAACCTTAATTCATGAATTAAATCCACTAATGAGCAACATATCACAATTTTTATATGCTCTTGCATGAATCATGTGGCCAAATGAAACTTGTGCTCACACGGGACAGCGATATTTCTCACTTAATTGAGTTAGAAAAAAAATGTCTAGGGGTGCAATTCACCTTACTTATTACTCAAGAAAGATAATGTCAAGTTAACAAGCCTAAGCATGATAGATAAGGAAAACATGGTAGTCTAGGTAACTTAGGGCCAAAGAAAGGCAATAAAAAAAACATTAGAGAGGCTAATGTGATGGGAATAAGGATAAGGCCAAAATGAAATGCTACAACTTTGAAAAGTTGAGTCACTATGGTCGTAAGCGCACTGAGCCAAAGAAGGTACACCTTAATCCCAAATATTTCTTTTCATATATTTGAATACATGTATTAGTTTCTCATTCTATTCTTAAGTGGGGTGTAGACTTAAGAGCAACAAAACATGTAGTAAGGGATCAAGTGAGATTTATGGATTACAAAATGAAACTAATAGGTCAATAGTATGTTACCCCCCTCCCCCGATAACAGACGAATGAGGTGTAGGGAATCCCGGATCTCTTTGTCTCTATCCATGATCAAGTTAGGTTTGTAAGGATTGAGTCACTAAAAATAAGACATGATGCAACAAAGTCATACTTGACTATCTCATTGCTATCATTTTTATACATTGACATTGATTTGAGCATTCAGCTCATATCTCTTACATTATGCATAACATAGGTGCATTAAGAGTTGCACAAAGAATACAAGTCATAGATTTCTTATAAGTAGATAATTTATCCACAATCAATTCATAGATTTAAGAAATCCAATAGAGATTTGCATTACCTCATAATTAAAAGGATGGTTTGTCTTGGCCATTGAGATGGGTTTCCCATAGTGAATGTATTAGTGATGTGATGCACATTAGATAGGACCTATGGTGAATCATGATGTAAAGCTATCAGTTATAGCGATTTACCAAGCTACTATACTACATAAACTCTCAACCTTGAGAGGATATTGAACATACGTTAAAATCAACAAAAGGCTTTGACATATAGGTGAGATTCTAAAGAGGTCATATATCCTTGTAGATTAGGTCACTATTGATAAAGGTTGGTGGCAACAGGTATTATTAATAAAGGCACCATGATATCTCATGAATTTGAGACAGTATGTCCCCTTTTTGGTGATCTAAATGATATGTGATTATGAAATATGTGGTCATAGTAATTCCTTTAGTAGATTTGACATATGCTCCTTAAAGTTAGAATATGTCAATTGATCATATAATAAGTGGTATTTGTAACTCAAATATTTGAGATGTAATCTTGATAGGTGATAGCTCTATCTTGTTAGATTATAAATACCAGTTCATGGGGATCTGCATATAGTGGATAGTAGGTCACAAACCCGAACTTTGTCTCATTATTTACATACGGTATTGAAGTACAATTGATTCTCTATAGTAGGATGTTAAATCAACTTCAAAATTAGATTATGAGGGATTCAATACTCTTATGGGTCCTAATAGTCCCCACTTTGAACTCATATACCATGCTAGCACAAATTATGAGGGTTAGATTGGCTCTTAATTAACTCTTATGCATAAGGGTATTTTGCTAATTATGTAATATTATACAACAGATAGTGAATAAGGTCTCTAGATTAAGCTAATTGATCAATTAGATGGCCCAATATGGTTAATTAATCAATTAAGACCTATTTTAGGTGAAATTAAGTAAGCCAAGCCCATGTAGGCTTAAATCACTTAAGCCTAGTAAGGAAACTCTATAAATACCTTTTTATGAGGTTAGGGTTTTCGAATGGCCTTGTAATTGTTGTCTTCTAGATCTAGAAAGAAAGTGAGAGTCTAGGCATCCACTCTTCCAAATGCCACTCTTGAGTGTCATAGGCATGGTTCGAGTCATCGGACAAAAGACATTGGGTGTATGAGACTTTTAAATCATTCAAGTACACTCTTCATTGAATAGATTTCGATCTGGGAATATCCAGATCATAGCTATGAGTTTTAATCTCTAGATTTATATTATTCTATTATTTTTTAAGCCATTTTTTTTATGTTAGATTTAGAGATCCCTAAAGATAGATGCATGCACCCTACAAGTTCTAGGGTATCAAAACGGAGTAATTTGAGGTTCCCAACAAGGTGCATATGAAACTTTCCTTGACTTTCTTTTAAATACTACGCACAACAAAAACATGTATTTATAAATAAAAAAAAAGATTTAAAATATTCATTAGAAAACATTACCTTGATTTGGATGTTACCCAATCAAATCCATGCAGTGAAGAATTTGAACAAAGTCATAGGTTGTCATGTAGACCCACAATCTTCCACCATGATAACTCAACCTTACACTTGGCACACAACCGATACACACAACTGGTACACACAACTGATAAGAGGTATGAGAGAGTGGAGACTATGGCTCTCTCTTTTGATGGTAGAAGACGGTTATCTTGAAAACTCTAACCCTTAAAGAGGTATTTATAAGGTTCTCTAATTGAGCTTAAGTAAATTGAGCCCACCAAAAGGTTGGGTCACTTAATCTAACCTAAAATAAATCCTATTTGATTAATTAAAATCATGATGTAGACTCTCCATTTTATCCCTTAGCACATGCCTTAAGTGTTCTTTTAGTATTCTATAGCATGTTCCTTAGTGGTCCATTGATACTCACACAAGCTTATTTTTTTTAGTCACCTTAGAGACTCTGGTTGAGGGATTTATCTGGCCCCCCATTATGACCTTGGCAGTCCTGATTTAGACTTAGGTTTTTCCTTCCTTTTTATGATAGGTTATTTAGGTACATCATTAGGATAGCATATTTTGGCCTATTTAGGTACACTTTTTAGGTCACTTAGATGCATCCTAAATTGCCTAGATTCACTTAAACACTTCTTAAGCACACCTAGGCACCTTCTAGCTTGCACACACTCGCCCGAGGTCACTTAGGCACCTTTCAGATTACACACACTCACCCTAGGTCACTTAGGTACCTTGTTGATCACCTTAGGTCACTTAGGCTCACCCTAGGTCACGTAGGCACTTCATATTTCACCTAGATTCACCTAGTCCCATTTAGACTTACTTAGCCCACCTAGGTCCATAATCAGGCAACACCTTAGGCCCATTTAGGTTCACCTAGGCCCATCTAGGTTACTTAGGCCCACTTAGGCACGCCCTAACCCATTTAGGCATCTTATACCTATTTAGGCACCCCTAGGCCCATTTAGGCATACCATGCCCACCTAGGCCCATTTGGACACCCCTGGGCCTATTAAGACTCATTAGGCCCACCTAGGTCACTTAGGCCTACTTAGGCACATTTGGCTCATTTAGGATCACCCTAGCTTTTTTTTAGGTCACCCAAGCCCCTTTAGGCTACTTAGGTTCACTTAGACACACTTGGCACACTTAGATTCACCTAGGCACACCTAGGTTCACCTAGACCCATTTAGGCACATTTGGCCCATCTAGGCTCACTTAGCCCACCTAGGCCTAATTAGACCCACCTATATTCACCTAGGTCCACCTAGGTTCATCTAGGTACACTTAGGTTCACATAGGTCCACCTTAAGTACACTTAGGTCATCTTTTAGGCATTCTTTGTGTGACTTGTATGACTTGCATTGTTGCATGGCTTGCGTGGCTCATTTTTTTTATATGTTTATTTATTTTTATTTATTTTTCATTTCTTATCTTCTTTTTTATTATTTATTTATTTAATTAATTAACTTATTTATTTATTATTGTTTTATCGTTTTCTAATTTATTTATTCATTCAATTATTTAATTTAATAAATTTGATGTTTTTACAAGAAAACTTACCAATGGAAAAAAATGGTTTACATTAGTTCTTTTTTTTTTAATTGAAGAATCGAATTTAAAAAAAAAAGTTTTTTAATTGGAAAATAAAAATATTTATTTAAAAAAAAGATGATAAGTTTTAAAATGTGGGACGATAATATTTTTTAAAAATGAGAATGGAAAAATTAGGAAAATGATGAGGTTTTTTTTTAGGGTTCACAATCAGGTATTCGATAGAGGCAACAACACTAATGATTCTCCATATAAAAGTCACGCACAACATGCGAAGTGAAGAGATTCTAGAGATAAAAGCCATGAACAACATACATTTAGGGCAAAGTTGGGCTTTGTGGAGCCTAGTTTTGTTTGATTCAGTTTATGACCCGACCCGAATAATATTGCATGGTTTTTTTATGGGAGATTTACTGAGGCTTAGTCCATGGAGTGAAGGCTTAAGTCGATAGACCCGTTTAGCCCATTGTGGAACCGCCTTTTGTAATTAGGGTTTTTTAGTGTGGTGTGGTTGTTGTGTTATATATAGAGAAAAGATTGTAGTCGTAGGTTGTACTCTGTATTCTTCCCTGATAATAGTGATATCCCTGCAACTCCGTGGACGTAGGCAAATTGTCGAACCACGTAAATACTGTCTTGTGCATGTGATTGTTTTTCTTTGGCGTGTGTTTTCTCTATTTTTGTTTCTCACAGGTTGGGAATTCGACTTGATTCCCTACAATTGTGACATCATCTTATGTTCTATTTATGATGCCATCCTAGGCTTTATCTCAATTTATGCTTAGTTCCTTTGGATGCCCGTCATTATGACTCCATCCTAGTTCTATCTAAGTTTATTCTTAGCTTCTTTGGACTCCCATCATTTCCATGTCATCCTAGACTCTATCTCAATTTGTCCTTAGTTCACTTGGACTCCTATCATTGTGACATCATCCTAGGTTCTATCTCAGTTTTTCCTTGGTTCCCTTGGATTCTCATCATTGTGAGATCATCATAGGTTCTATCTCAGTTTATCCATAGTTCCATTGAACTCATATCATTGTGATGCCATCCTAGGTTCTTTCTAAGTGTATGCTTAGCTCCTTTGCACTCCCATGATTACGATGTCATCCTCGGTTTTATCTCAGATTATCCTTAGTTCCTTTGAATTCACATCATTACAACGTTATCTTAAGTTCTATCTGAGCTTATTCTTAGCTACTTTGGACTCTTGTCATTTCGACACCATCCTAGTTTTTATCTTAGTTTATCCTTAGTTTCTTTGGACGCTCGTCATTGTGACACCAAGCTAGGTTTTACTCGGTTTACACTCCCATCATTACAACGCCATCCTAGGTTCTATCTCAATTTTGGTGACCTTTATTAAAATAAACTCTTTATGATGAGATTTTCTAAAACCGTTTTTTATTTCTTCAACCAGGACTCCTATGCTAAAAGAATTGCTCTCTTATTCATTTTCTCTAATTTATTTTATTTTTCCTGTGTGTATTTAGGTGTTGTGATTTTTCCATTTTTAATTTTATTATATATTTGATCTTCCTTTATAGTAGACCTAGATGATTAGGTCAAACCATGTAAATCTCTTATCTTTTCTAATTTATTTTATTTTTCCTATTGTATTTGGGTATTGTGATTTTCCCAACAACTTTCCCTATTTCTCTTCACTTTCCATTCACTTTTCGAACTCTCTCTTGAAATCCTATGAAAAAAACCACATATTTATGAAGTCCTAAAGGCTAACCTAAATGATAAGCTCTTGAATCCTTGCCAAACATAAAAATTGATTTTACTCAAACATAAACTCCACAAATATTGACTCTCCTAAAATTAAAAAATAAATAATTTGAGTCAAAATTTCCAACAATATTCACTTTGACTCAAGTTATCGCAATCCACATGTAAGGTTATCTTTCTTTGATACCCGCCTTTACACCCCTTATGGGTAGAACCGTTAGTTTGAGATGTATCTATTGCCAATTCATCCACTATCTCAGTGTATGATTTTTGCGAGTTTCGGGTCCATTAGGTCCAAGGGCTTCATCATAACCTAAAACCAATTGTGCTATTCCTTCTTGAATTTCATTAATGGGCTTGCATACTTAATAGATAAGCTTTGTGATTCCTACATAAAAGGATGGATTTAAGCAACATTTGAAAGGAAACCGTTTTGATATTGAATTAGTGTAAAAATATATTCATAAAAACCAAGGAAATGGGGCTTCCTTGTTGTATTCCTTTTGTTTGACCCAAATGAAGTTGGTAAAAAAATTAAATTAGAGAAGAGAAAAGATTTACATAGTTTGGCCTAATTGCCTATGTCCACTACACAAGGAGATTAAATTTATTAATAAACTTCATAAATACAAACTCAAACACCGTCAACCTCTATCTACCCAAAACCTAAGACACTCTTTGCCTAATTCTCCTAACTCTTTGTTAACCTTTTCACTCTCTCTTGAAATTATGTATAAAACCACATATTTACAAAGCCCTATGGTTTAAATCTAAATTAAGAGTTTCCTAATCCTAGTCAAACTTAAAAGGGTAATTTACTAAAATACAAACTCTATAAATATTTGACTATCCTAAAATTAAAGAACAAATTATTTGAACCAACTTCCATAAACCTCCACCTTGACTCAAATTCTCTCAATCTTGCATAATTAATGATAATAAACATGTATCAAGTTCAAATTCTCGTCAAACTAGACTCGAGAAACTTTATATATATATATATATATATATATATATAACTCCATTCCTTTTGCAATTAGTATCATCCTTATGCCATTGAGTACCCTTAGTTGAAAATGGAGTCTTGATCATCTTGTTGCACTCTTCTACTTTGATAACTTCTTTATCACTAGAAAAATACTCTTCATGGTGTGGCTTCACCTAAAATTATCTTCTCAAGCAAGGTGTATAAATATTTGACCTTTTTCTCTTTCATAGATATCAAAGTACCTTGATTAATTTTTTTACTTAGTTATTTGTTGAAAAATCATAACCCAAAGAACCCAAAGCCCCCCAAAAAATTATACTCCTTAAATTAGGAACATGCATGCTTAACATTAGATGATATCCTCACAACACAATCAAACATCTTCACTATCATGGTGTCAATCCCAATCAATTTAGAGCTTGATTCATTATCCATTCAAATAGTACTAGCATCACATTCATTATAGATATCAAACCACTCCTTTTATGGGCACATATGAAAAGAACACCAAAAGCAAAAATCCAAGAGCCCACAAAAATTTCCTCAACAATATTAGTAGAGTCTCATGGGATTCAAGATTTTTCATTGTTTCTACATGCTTTGTCAATTCTTCATAGTGCCTTTTAATATGTCCTTTTCTTGGGTAGTAATAAATTTCCATATCAGTTCAAAAGTGTGATTTAGGAATGATAATCTCTTCTATCATAATATCTCTATCGTGACTTGCTCTTACCACGATGTGATTTAAAATTCATCACAAGAGCTTGTTCTGCATGAGATGAACTACTTGTCTACTTAATAATTTTTTGTCTCTAAAAGAGCAATTGATGGCTTATCCACTATTAACATCATCTTTCCAACTAAGAGCATAGTTACCATTGTCTCATATTATTTTGGTAGGGATACCGATAAAAATAATATGTTAGTCGTCCACATTAATCTTAACCTCTACACTTAATAATTGGGTGATGCGCTTATTAAATTTATTTATATGGTCCCTACCATCTATTCTTCATCCATCTTCAATTCAAATAGTTGTTTCTTCGAATATAACCTATTTTTTTAGAGATTTTTACATATAAATTTTTTCTAGCTTCTCCAATGAATCACAAGGAGATTTCTCATTCAAAACATTGTGTTTTATTTCAAGAGTCAGACTTAAACAAATAGTACTTATTGCTCTTACTTCAATTCTTTCCATTTTAATATTTTATTTTTTTATTTGGATATATTAAAAGGCTTAGGAGACATAAAATTAGTATATTTTGGTATATTAGGCTATGTAAAAATTATCATATGTAAGTTATCCAATGAGTAACAAATTTTTCTTGATCTCTAGAACAACTAAGTCTTTCTTAAGATCTTAGTTTCCATGAGTTTTAAATTTAGCATCATCAATATGGGAAATCCTTTAGGATTCTCCATTCCCAACACACACACGCGCACACAAAGGAGAAAAAAATTATCATTTTCTTCATATGGAACAACTTTGGATATCTTATCAGGATTGCTTATTGTGTGGGTTGTGGCTCCTAAGTCAGCATAGAAGTTGGGATCACCTTCTTCATTTAGTGTCATAACAACCAATGCTTGAGGGATTTCTTTTGATTGATAGGAGTAATAAAATCTGTTATAACAATCCAATATAGAGTGATTAATCTTATTATAGATTTGGCAAATAAGTGTTGATTACTACCAAAAAGTGCTATTTTGTAGACCTAATTATAATGGTTTTAAGCACCTTTGAGTAGTAATCATATTCATTTAACCCAATTAATTCATTAAGGGCCTTAGTAATGGTTATAATCATTTTGTGTAAGTTTTTGGTGTTTTGTTAGTAATTTGATCACCAAAAACAATCCAAGACTGAGGAGAGCCATGAGGGAATCTTGGGCAAAGCTTTGAAGTCCTTTGCCATAAGCAAATCCGGAATGCAAGGAGAGAAGCAAGGAGAAGAGGAAAACAGAGTGAAGAAAACAGGGGATAGCAGCTGCAGTCTTCTTTCCCACTTTTGGAGCACTTCCTATGTCCATTTTCTACATTCTATATACCATTTTCAAAGCTCAGGGAAGTCAAGAATCCAAATGCTTCAAACGGTGCGCGATTTGGAGTTGAAACGAAGGAGTTACAGCCATTGGAAGCAGATCACTCCAAAGTGTTGCGAAATCAGCATTTTGTTGCGAGAATTTCGCAGCCTTTTTGTACAGTGTTTTGAAATTCCTCCTGAAGCTACCCGATACATGCCGCAACTGGAACGCTGAGAACCTCATGGTGGAAGCCAAACTTCGCCAAGCCCTGTGGAAGATAGCATTTTTGTTGCGAATTATTTCGAGCCCTCTGAGTGTCTGCGAGAATCTCGCAAGACACCATTTTCTCCTGCGAAATGCGTTCCTGAAGCTTCCTGATATTTGTTTGCACCGAAACGTCTTTTGGATATTTTTTCTTCAGATAATTGTTGTATAAATTTCCATTTTTCTTTTTCCTTTGTATTTTTCAGCCACTTCATGTAATTCTTAGCTAGGAATTATCAAGGAAGGGTAAATTGCCCTTCCTATATAAACTCTCTTGTTAACACTAAAAATGGGGACGTTGACGTTCAATTATTATTATATCATAGAATCAAGAACAGAGCACTTGCTCTGTTTTCCATATATATTCTTCTCTTCATTTTCATTCTTTTTATTTCTAGCCAAACCAAACTTTGAGGATTTTTTCCTCAGAGATGAGAGGCTAAGCTTTTTGTCTCTTGGAGTGAGGAAAGCGGGTAAGTTTCCACATGCATTAATTTGGAAGTTTTGTTTGTTTAGGTTTTTAATGAAGAGAAATGTGACCGTTAATGGTTTTTATCTTTTTAGTTAACTTAAAACACCTTGGAGTCACCTGGGCCAACACTTGGTTAAGGCAAGTGATTCCAACCATGGAAATGCACTAGTTTACCCCTTTCGAGCCTCTGGTAGGTGATTTCAGGGTAGGATTTTCTAGAATAGCAACACTTGGTAAGCTTTTGGACTCCAAGGAGACATCCATTAGTTATCTCTTGCAGCTTTTGACGGGTAAATCCAAGGTTAAAGATCACCTTGAATGCGCAATGCTAGGTGAGAGTATGAGCCATTGCAAGATGCATCAGTGAGAGGGATTTAGTGTTTGAACCCATTAATGGGAAGCATCTGTACAAACACCGGTTGGAGAATTAATATATGTTAATTCTCTAATGCGAGGAAAAGAAACAAGTGACCGGAACTCTCCTTTTTGTATGAGGAATCTGAGCCTAGTGATCTAAACTCCAAGAAACATTTTCTCATAAGTTAATTCCCATTACTTTCTTTTTAGTTAGTTTAAAAACCAAACCTTTTTCTTTCAAACATCTTTATGTTTTCTTTTAAAAGCTAACCTTGAATGAAAAAGGCACCAATTCATCTTTGAATTAATATCAATTGGTTGAAGTGAAAACCCATCCCAGTGGACGATCCTAGAGCCACTATGCTATAGTAGCTTGTCTTTGCTACCCTAGTATATGGTGGTTATAGTTATAAAATTTTGTTGATTACTCCCTCAATCAAGGAGCCACCAACTGGACATGAATCACTGAGACACCAATTGGGGCACGAATCAAAATGCGCGCCGTTGCCGGGGATGGTGCCACTTTACAATGATATCACCTTTCTAGAGTACTTGTGATCTTCATCACAGTTTGTGACTTTTTCTTTTCCTTTTACTAAACTCTTTTTATTTTCTTTATGTTCATATTTTAGTATACCTTTTATTTAGTTTTTAGTTTACCTTAATTTTCTTTCTTTGAATTGTTTTCTTTTGTTTTCTTTGTGTCTTCTGTTTTAATTCACTAATTGCTAGTTGTGCATGCCATATTGAATACGAGATAGCAGAGGAAACCATGAACTTCATCGGATTATATGGCTTGAAGTCTCAAGAGGATGGGATGAACCAAATGCTAGAGATATGGGAAGATGACGTCTCAACCTAATGCTAAGGGTGAGATGTATATTTTAAATGATGGCATAGACATGAAGGCAGAGATTGCAGCTATGGAAAGGAGATTGAAAAGCTAGAAATGATGAATATGCAACCAGTGCAAGCCATCTCTCAGACCGATTGCTACCTATGCCTTGTGCCATTTGTCTATCTTATGAGCACTCGTGGATGAGTGTCCTACCATTCCAGCCGGAGGGAAATGTTTGGTGATTGCAACACCTACAATTCCATTGGAGGGACATCCAATATTTCTCTTGGAAAACCACAGCACCTCAGTATCAGCCACCTGCTCAAGCACCACAGCAAGCCTCAAACCTTGAACAAACTATAGCAAATCTCAGCAAGGTAGTGGGAGATTTGTTGGAAACCAAGAAGCCATCAATGCTCAACTCAGTCAAAGAATTGATAGAGAGGAGAGTACTTTGAATAAAAGGATGATGAAATGCAAAATATTATGAACCAAAAGTTTGATAACATCCAATATTCAATTTCAAGGCTCATAAATTTGAACATAGTGCAAGAGAAGAAAAACTTTCCTTCTTCAACTTTATCAAAAATCCCATGAGTATCCATTGAAATTGGAGGTTCAGAGGGAGGAATCTTTCAAATGGTGAAGGAAATGAAGAAGTGGATTTCACTCTGGGAAAGGGGGGAGTTTTGGTAAAAGAGGTTGATCTGCCCACATGCAAGCTAGAGCATAGGGTAGATAGTGAAACAGAGAAAGAAAAGAGGAGGAAAATCAAAGGAAAGAAAAAGGGGAAAAGCATAGGGAAAAAGATGGCTATTGAGTTTAATGTACAGAGAGATCCTAAGAGGATTAGCTCATCAAGGAAGAAATGATTGAAACACATGCCTCCACTTTTTTCTCCAAGCTTGTTATGGAAAATCATACAGAGAAAGGTCTCAAGTGAGTGAGCAAGCTTCATATGGGATCCCGGGCAGCTTAAACATCCAGGGATCAAATTTTTTTGAATGGATTTTAGGTTTCTTTTTAAAGGAACTAGCTAGTCCATACCTTTTTTTGTTTGTTAATGTTCTTGTTTTAATTTTTGGATTTTCAATGCTTTATTCTAATTTGTTTTGAATGTAATTATAGGTTTTATTTTAAAATTTTTTGTTTGATTACTCCCTCAATAAGGGCCACTAGCTGGACATGAAATCAGCTGGAAGACACCAATGGGCACGAAATCAAATGGGTTTGTCGTTGCGGGGATCGAAAAACCCGGGTTCACCCTGCGTGACAGGTAGGTATACTCACCCCACTATAATATAGGTTTTTGGGATGGATTCAAAAATCAAGGAGGGAAATTGCAAAAGGAAAAATGAAAGAAAAAAAAAAATCGGAGCAAAAATCGGAAGGTCCAAACCGGAGCGAAAACAGGGGAAAAACAGGGGTTTCTGGCCGAAAATTTTCGGCAGCCTCTTTTTATTTTTGAAACGGAAAATTTTTTGCTTGCGGAAAAAACACCCAGTTTTTTGGCAAAAGGGGGCCCAAAAAAATTTTTTGGCCCTCTTCTGCGGGAGGGGGAAAATTTTTTCGA